>JAVQJY010310462.1:0-10878 GCA_036025375.1 Retropinna semoni | reverse complement strand
ACAAGTTTGTGCAATTCTGTCCTAAAACTACTTTTCATCCTACATTAAAACATTTTTTATTCATTAACACCAGGAATGCACACATAATTGTCAGTTCAATAGTGCACACCAAACCATATTTCCATGGAAGGCGAAAGAAAATGTCAATTATGACATTATGAGGATAATTTTTGTACTTGAGTTATACTTTAGAATGGTTTGGTCATTAAAGCCTACTCTTTGGACTGCCTTTAGCTTAACTAGATACACTGTGCACTCAGTCTACAGAAAGAGCGAAGTTTTAGTGTAATCCAAAGTCTGGTTTCCGTGGCAGCTGTCTGGGTGTAGACTTGGGAAGTGGTAAGGAATCTGACTGAAGTAGTTCAGGCTACTTTTTTTTATTTTATTTTTTACTTCAGTCACAGAGAGAACAGCGCTATTAAGGGCTTTTAGATTTTGTTGCTGTTATGTTTCCCCACTGACAAGAGAGCAGACATAAACCAGTTAGCCTTGTTAGCTATGAAGAAAGTGTTTCTGTAGTAAAGCGCTGCTACAAAATTACATGTTCCCATTTCAGACGAATTTCACAACAGCAAGATTCATCATGTATCATTTCAACACAGAAACTAAAAAAGGTAACAATTTTGGACCATGGACTATAAACCACAGCGCTAGCACACAGCACAATACAAACCATTAAAAGAAAAAATATATATATATATTTGATTAGCAAAACGTATTAAATTAACAGTACTCTCCTATTCGTATTTGTTATTGACTCAGGGTTTAGGTCTTCTCTTCCCTGTGGGGTTTCCCCTTTTATCTGGTAGTAACATAGAGCCAAAATAAAAGCCTATAGTTGTTCTTTGCTTTTGAGCAGGGGCTACATAGGGGATGCAAGACCAATCAAGACCAGACACATCTCTTCACAGACCAATGAAGACTACACACAAATCCCATACAGACCAATCAAGACGACACATGTCCCACTCAGACCAATCCAAACCACACCCATATCCCACACAGTCCAATCAAGACGTTGATAGTGATGCATGATGCGGCGCGGGCAGATAGTATGTCAGACCTCTGCATGTAAGGGCAACACTGGCCGGAGGATGAGGAGGGGGTGGGGAGGGGAGAGGAGGGGGGTTCATAAGCTACACTTCTGATGTGTGAAGGACCGCAGGTAGGGTTGCAGGTGGGGGAGAGGAGGGGACAGTAGCTGTGTATGCCCCAGACAGAGAGAGGTTTGCTAGGGAGAGTCTACAAGGCAAAGAGGGCGTCCTCCGTCCGCTCAGCCTTCTTATTGCGGCTTCTTGTGCTGACAGGCGGGCCGGGGTCTCCACCAGGGGGCGATGGTAAGGAGTCTGCCACCTTGGCTCGCTCCTCCAGAAACTTGTCAAACTCTGGAACAAGAATAGAGGACAGTCTTAGGTTTCCGTTAAAGAGAGAGTTTTAAAATGTGTTTTTCACAAGAATCAAGAAAAGGGAGAATTTCTGAGACATTCAATGAACCACTGATGTTTTCTCGTATTATACATTAAATATACAACTTTCAACCAAGTGGACAATTATTACCATAATATTTAGATTTATTATATAAATCCATACCTTCACTGGTCACCCCTTCCTCTGCCCCATCACCTTTCTATTCAGAACAGAAGAAAAATATGAGGATGAAGCTGAGATTTGTGGTGGTTTGTCTGACCTTACCATGCAAAACATTTCTTTCATGTTTCATCCTCAAAAACGCACCAAGTTGGCACATCATTTTGGGGTTCCCTTCACTGACAAATCAAGCACACCTATTCATCCATACATTCATGGTTTTCTTGCTATCCTAGGTAAACAGGTAAACAACTGGGCGCTCTTTACTGTGCAGTCCTGAGTGTTCCATCCACTGGTGCAACACTTCAAGGTTGAGTCTACGGCTCCGAGGCAACTATTTTAGCATGTAAAATGACCTTATCACACAGTGTTACCATGGCATCATTGGTGGAAGAGAAGTTAGATAAAGTGGGTGGGAGATGGTCAAAGTTAAGAAACAACGAAAAATGGAATGTACCTTGTTATAAGACATGGATAGAGATGTAATATGGCCAAAGAAAACCAACAGAAACAAGAAGGAAAAAAAGAGAGAGAAATCAAGGTAAAGAAGTCTCACCACATCCGTACAGAGCCACTCCTCTATGTCATCCATGACAGAGGACTGCGATACGGGGATCTATGGAGCAAAGCCATGGACAAACCAAGGGCCGGCAAAAGCCGCACAGTAAACGACCGTCCGACAACAAACAAAAATAACAAACAAAGAAACATAAAAAAACAAAGATTCACCAGAGGCTCAGAGAGGAAGATGACAACAAAACAAAGCCATCAAACCAAACCCAAAACACACACACACACACACACATCACTCACTTCAGAAGGCCTGAATGTTTTTGATTACCATGGTGAATGAAATCTGTTTGGCTGATTGATTACGAGTTCCCATTCCTTTCCTGGGGTTGTCACGACCAATCACAATGTAGTCAATGAACAGATCGCTTCAACATGAAGACAAATGTGTAAACACACAGGCTTCTGAGGACTTCAAATTTGGACCCCTACACGCACACACCCACACAAACATACGCGCGCACACACAGCACACAGAACACAGAGCATGAGCAATGCTGCGTGGCATGCAGTGATCGTGGAGATGGAGAGGAGAGCGTCGTCATGGGGATGTTTGCAGATGTCGAAGGTGCCTGAGGTACAGGCACTCAGGACCAATGTGTTTGAAGGTCCAAAATCATGGTTCAATGCCATGGCTCTGATAGGTCAATACCATCGCTCCTTTTTGTCATGTGATTCATCTAAGAGTTCTAAACACAGTGACTAATGTGATCAAGAGCCGTTTAAAAAAGTGTCACAGCCAACACATACCCTTAAATGACACAGCAGGTGAAAGGTAGGTGTTTCGTAACCAAACACACTGGCATTGTTCCAGCGCACACATCCATGCATTTTAAGAATAGTAGGAATTGGAGAAATTTCTCAGAATAAGACGAAAAGTCAAGAAAAAGGCCACAAGCAGAGGGCAAGATCTTTCTGATATCTGCATACACTGGTAGTGTGAGGCAAAAGAATAATAAATAAATAAATAAATAAAACTGCCACAAGTTTAGGAGGACCCAAAGGTCACATGGACTTAAAGATCTGTCCAGATATCCACGCTCCACACAGAGGCCCCCTGAGAGGACTTTGATATCAACTTCAACCGATGGAGGGAATTTTCTAGAAGGTTGTCTGATCAAAGGAAATATCAAAGGTGACGCTGTGTCGCAAGGGTCCCTAGCTTTCCAGAAATGTTTTCAGAGAGGAAAACAAAAGGGCGCGTGAATGTGAGTCGGACTCCCTGCTGAGACTGTAACAACGTAGAGGATTTGGAGAATGTCATCAGAGGCGAACGTTTACGTGAAAGTCTGTATGAGTTTCGGGTCACATAGTGTGTACAGATTTTTCATGTTCCATACAAAAACATGAGTAGAAAAAAAGAGAAGAGCTCCTACAGGCTGACCTTAAAGTACAGTCCAAAAATCCGCCAACAGTGATTCGTCACATTTTGAGCAGCATTGCTACACATCTGTATTGATGGGTTAGGATGTTAATAAACTAGTCTGAGTTAGAGAAACTAGCAGTGTAGTCCCACTCTAAGTCCTCGTAGAGCGTTATCTATTATCATCAATCAAATTCTCTAGAGACCGTTAGCATGGATAGGAACATGATGGAGGATGAGGGCTAGTGATACTCTTTCTAACACAGACGTTTCGATCGCGTTGATTCCAGATTCTGGACATCCTGGGGACGTTTTGACACCTGTCTAGGTGCTGCGTGGGGTGCAGCTGTTATGGATGAGATCCAACGTGCTGTGTGGAAGGACTATCACTCCTGTCTCCTACCTCTTCACGTTTAGTGTGTGACAGTTAGACAGCATGACGTCACTGACGGATGAAAGCCCACAATGGTTCCTGGGGACCGAGCAGGTATTTCATTTCATCCATGGAACGGGAGGAAGAGAAGATGAAGGAATGGGGGGGAGACAACTGGCAACAGTAAAGGGGACAGAGAGAAGGAGAGCCGTGTGTAGTTTGTATCAGTGCGTTTGAAGTTGTTTGAGTGTCTAAATGATAGTGGAATACTGGGTTTAACCACTTTTCCGTGACTCTACATTGTCAAAAAGATACATTCTCCACTGCATTTAGCCAGTCCAAAAACAAAAACGTGAGGAATGTGGAAATCCTCTCTCTGAGCAGAGAAGCTTAACTGTTACACTGCTACTAAAGGACACCCAATGACCCTCAATCTGAAAGTCCAGCATGTGTAGGTCTCAGCTCTCCTGTCTCTCCCATCCACTGTTAGACCAGGCTGGGTCAGGCTCTGGGTCTGGTGCTGGGAACTGGTCAGGAACAGGAGGTGGGGCGGGGGGGGATGAATGAGGATGAGGATGAGGAGTGGACGGATGGATGACGGGGAGGGAGGACACTGGAGGATGGAGTCCTCACCATTCCTTGGGTAATAAGCCAGCTGTCTATGGGCTCCAACTCTGCGTTATCATCCCCTTTTACCCTCAGCTGAATCAACAACAGAAAAGACCTTACACAGGAGAAGAGGGAGGCTCGCCGACCCACAGCACACAGAGAGAGACAGAGACGTCAAAATGCTACACAGAACCATACTGAGGAAAAAGAGAGGGAGGAAAGAAAGAGGGTGGGGTGGAGCAGGTTCATTCCATAAAGATGAGGGCATGAGGAAAGCAAGAGGGAGAATATATAGACGAGTGAAAATTCAACCCTTGAACCTTGGCTGATGTGTGCTGCCATTCTGGCAGCAATAAGGCATCTGAGGTAACTGGCACCACGTGTGTGTGTGTGTGTGTGTGTGTTTGTGACCTTTGACTATTAAGTAACCAGCTGAGACATACAGAATACAATCCCTTAACATTTTGCACAGATACAATTTTGAGGTTTCTAACCCCCCCGCAAAAAAAGAGTGACATGAAATAATAAGTCCTGAAAATAGAGTTAACTGATAACCAACATGCAAGATGTAGAGTTGAATTGCTTGGTTTTTACCAAATATGATGTAACAAAATACTTGCCCTAAAGAGCTTATAAATATGGGCGTTTCAAACCGGAAATGAGCTGGTAATACGTGCCTGTTCAGAATACTTAGAGTAGCCTGACAAAGCCCTGTTTGTTGAGTGTTACGCCACCACTCAGATTTGGTGTTGTGTGTACTGAGCAGATATCAACCCACAGCACACCAAAGTCTCTAATGGCCGTCTTAACAGCACTGCACCCACACTCCAAGTCAAAGTGAAGGGGCAAGGGTGAGTCTTTTTTTAAAAACTCCATCCCCCAGCATGCATTGGGTTACTTACCCCTCCAGTGTTCTGTTGTCTGACGTCCAGGGCAGAGGCCAGGCCTCCAAGAGCCTGGGGGTCCTCGTACTTCACACTGGGGACACGTGTATACACACACACACACACACACTCACATTATACTCCAAACGTAAATGACCACAAAATGACCTTAATTTTGGGGGGAGAAATTTAAAGACCTACTTTTTGCGCTGGTCGGCCAAAGAGCTGGTCCTGGTGTTGGCGAACATGTCGAAGTCGTCCTGGTTGGGTTGGCTGGACAGAGAGGACAGGGTCCCACTGACACTGTCTGCTCCCACATCTGAGTCACAGAGGACGGGAGCAGGAGAGAGACGAGATGGAATGGAAGAAAAATGAGGTAGGATAATGTGTGTGAGACAATGAGAGAGAGAGAGGGAGCGAGAGAGAAAGAAAGAGAGAGAGAAAGAGAGAGACAAAGACATAATG
Source organism: Retropinna semoni (assembly GCA_036025375.1). Lineage (NCBI taxonomy): Eukaryota > Metazoa > Chordata > Actinopteri > Osmeriformes > Retropinnidae > Retropinna > Retropinna semoni. The sequence continues at coordinate 5,027 of JAVQJY010310462.1, read as the reverse complement.
AGGCCCCGGTCCCAAGCGTCAGTCATCATGATGACATATCACCTCAGTGGAGGTGGCATCTCTAAAATCCATCACCCGAAGCATCCATCACCCCCTGCTAACCCCACACAGCCTCACTCCTAGGACCGCCCTAACCCCACACAGCCTCACTCCTAGGACCGCCCTAACTCCACACAGCCTCACTCCTAGGACCGCCCTAACCCCACACAGGCCCACTCCTAGGACCGCCCTAACTCCACACAGGCTCACTTCTAGGACCACCCAAACCCCATAGAGGTGAGGTCTTCTCTCTGGCTAGGGGGCAGGCTAGGGTGGACTGACTAGGAGGACACAAACCTCGTCATCATCATCATCATCATCTACACTGAGTTATGGAGCTAGACCTTCATTTCCCATTATGGCCGCTATTATGAGCCGTCTTCACACCCCACTGCCCCTCCAGAAGCCGGGACCGGCGAGACAAGGAATGAGTTATTGAGTGTGTGTGTGTGTGTGTAAGGTTGCTCCAGGTAAATGAGGTGGAAGGATGGTGGGAGTAGTGCATGGCGCAGTGTGTGTGTGTGTGTGTGTGTGTGTGTGTGGCCTACAGTCCACCAATGGGCCAGCGAGTGTCGACCCCACAATGAGTTTTGACCCCACAGTGAGTGTCCCCGTGTGGAGCGCTCCTCACCCAGACCAGCCAGCTGTGTGGAGAGGGAGGCGGGGGCATGGGCGGGCGAGGCAGTGGCTCCTGCTTTGGGGACGACGCTGGCCGGGGGGTGGGGGCTGGGGCTGGTGGTGACCCGGGGGCTGACCACGGCGGGCGAGCCTGGACCCAGGTCTATGAGGTTGTCCTCCTCCGTGGCCTCGCTCAGCGTCTGGAGGAGGGGCGGGGGAGAGAGAGATGGAGAAAGAAAAAAAGAGAGAGGTTAGAGGTTGACAGATGTGGACACAGCTAATCTCTGGATCTACATTCCCTCTGTTGTTAGATCTAGAACAGGTGACTGTCTACTGTATGTGGCACTAGTCTGGAGATCAGGGATCAGGGTGGAAGTGGACCATGGAAAGACAAGGGTACAGGGGGGTTGTCTACTAGTGTGTGTGTGTGTGTGTTACTCAGAGAGTGTAGGAGAAAGACACAGGGACAGGTTCTTCTATGCTAGTTCTATAGATCCATTGAGAGGGTTTAATGTTGAAACATGGTAGTGCCCATGGCAGGTCCCACAGTCCCTTATGAGCCATGTTTCAACAGCACCACCCCCCAAGTCTTAACCCAAACACAGGGACAGTTATGGACTCCTCCCAAACACAGGGGAGAGACAGTAATACTTGCCTCCTTCAGCTGGCCACCACACAAAGACAAAGAAGCAACAGAAATCAAAATTCACAGAAAATAAAGAAAACATAAGGACGACACTTGGAAGGAAAGTATCTGGTGAATATCCAGCAAGAATTGAGATGGGCATTTTGCAAATAAAATCTAAAATTCACACAATATTCTTAAAAAATCTTGACAGTTGGGGATCAAAGGTCAAACTCAACTGAGGGCTTAATATCCCTGAGTTGGCAGAACTCACCCCGTTGTTTTGAGCTGCTCTTCCTGACCGGTACCTCTCGTACCTGCAAACACACACACACTTCTGTAAAAACACACATACAGTATAGTGCATACGTCCCTGCCCTGCCAATGTACTAAACCTGAATGTCTTTAGAAACTACACTATTGTTGAAACAAAACTGCTCAAATTATGCTGTTCAAAACCAAGATCTTTAACTGTCATATTCTACGGTTAGCTGCAGATGATGTGTACTACATGCCAAGCACATGCCAGGGGGCAGGCAAGCCTGGGGGTTTGTGAGCGAGTGTAGAGGCAGCTTTGAACGAGCTTTAGGACGCATCCGGTGTGTGTGTGTACCTCTCATATCGTAGGAAGATGTTGTTGAGGTCGTCGTTGACATGCAAGAGCTCCTCCGTCACCTCTTCGTTAGACACTCGGGAGATCAGCTCCACCACCCTCTGCTGCATGGACCTGCACGTCCTGTTCAGCTCCTACACACGGTCACACCCAGCGGGAGATGGGGAAATTCACACATGACATAGATGACATATGAATGAGTAGCTAAGATATGGCGAAGAGTCAGACGGTCAGATGGTCTAACCAACACCTGCATCTCAGGATCTGAGTGGGTTTAATGTTGCAGAGCTGAACTAGTGTTCACCTGGATCACAATCTACTTCAACCACTGATGAGGAAGACAGGAAACAAGTGTATAGTCACCTCCACCACCAAGTTGCCACACAGAACATTGAATATTTAGGTCTCCAGGTCCACAAGTGAAGCACTGGCATCTCAGGTTACGTAACCACGTTAGTACACTACTGGAGTGTGCCAAGCTTGGCTGACTAAAGATAGAATGTTCAAAAATGCCCCCCTCCCCTCCCCCCCCCTTCTCCCACACGTTGAGTCATCCCCAACCCTTGATCTAGATGGCACGTGGGGATCGAATTCAGAGTACAGGTTACACTTCTTCCAAGAGGTTCTGCTTTCTGCCTGCTGGGACCTCCTATAAATTCCACCGTCGGCAGCTGTTGTTCACAAATGTTCCCAAGATTTAGACATTGTCCGTCTACCGTGGAGACACTTCTCCCCCTAGTGGTCACACAGAGATCCCACACCTGTTTGGTTTAAGCGATTTATGCTTCTCGGGCAAATGTTTAGGGATTTACAAACAGATTGAGCTTAAACTGGTAGTTTTGCCCCCTTTCAGTTTTCAAAGACAGGTCAACAGATGTCCTAGAGAGGGAAGGCTGCCAGAGAGGGGAGAAAATGTGGGGCATTTTAAAAAGAGGAACACCGGAGCTGTTTTGAGTGAACAAACTAGAGAATGTAGCATGGACAACTAAATTAGAACAGGACAGGTCACTGATCTGCGCTGTAGTGCCCCTAAAGGAAGAATGAGAGCACTACCAAGTAACACTTACATCTTTTAAAAGTGATTAAAAAAAAAAAAGGGTTTTACATTAAATCTCTTTGGTTACCAGGCCTACGGCTCAGGCATTGTGTGACGCTTGTGTTGCTGACCTGGAGCAGCTCCAGGTCCGAGGTGTCCTCCTGTCCAGGCACCATCTCAGTCAGCATCTCTGACATCACTTTGGTGTTTCCTCTCACGATGTCCAGCTCGCTTCGCAGCCGAGCAATCTGGGGAAACCCCCACCCCCACACACAGACGCACTCACAGTTCAAAAGGTCATGTATGAGGGAGATCAGGATCCAAGTATCGTACGCACCAGGTCACTCAACCTCAGAATAAAATGACCCGGCACACTCAGGGTCCTCCTCACCTGCTCGGGGTTGGCTGTGATTGGGCCTTGCACCTCGGGGATGTGGGGGATCTGGGAGGCGGAGACAGGGGCGGGGCCAGGGGGCGGGGCAGCAACAGGCTGGGTAGGAGCTGGAGCTGCGTGGGGCTGTCTTGAGGCTCTGTACTTGAGCACGGCTGGGTCCACCTCAGGCACCCCCTGTGGAGAAGCTAGTGCTCAGAGTTACAAGGCCTTCCATGCAGTTCAGTTAAAAAACGTACTTTTAGTAGGGGAGGGGGAACTATGAGCTGTGGGCATTGTATGGGTATTATATGATTAAAATAAGCTCCAGTTAAGGTTGGGTGTGTCTGTGTGTAGGGCTGTGATGCATAGACAAGCTGTGATAGGTAGCAGTCAATTTACAGATTACATTCGCGGCCTCTGTCTATGAGTGCATTCTTCAGATGTACACTGTGGTAATAAGGGAGGTGGGTGTGTGTGTGTGTGTTTGCGCACGCGAGTGTGTTTCTCACCCTCTGTGGCGTGTGGATGGGTGACAAGGCGTCCAGGTCGGCCATGGGGAACTCAATACCTTTCCTCTTCAGCTCCTCATAAATATGGACCACCCCAGTCAGATCTGGCCTACTCCTGAAGGCATCCGCCCAGGCCTGAAACACACACACTCACACATTTTATAAAACAAACCTCAAAAACACACTTCGAGGCCAAAAGAGTTCCTGTCTACAGCTGTGACCCACCTAAAGCTTTAACCATGTCAGCTTTCCCCCTGAGTCTCGACTGCCTCCAACATCTAGGCTATCTATAACTGCTTAGGGAGGACACACCTGGACACCAGTTACCAGAGCTCCCTAGGGTGAACACACAATTCACACACTCCAGGCAGCTCTGCCGTACCTGGATCAGTGCCAGCACTTTTTCCTGTACGATGGTGGGCGGGTTGGTTTTGGGCGAGATGATTTTGACCAGCACGCCGTCTATGAAGTCCCGGTTGGCTACGAGGACGTGGAACCGGTGACCACAGTTCTTTACGCACGTCTCCAGGACCTGGCGAGAGGAGGGAGAAGAGAGAGATACAGGAAGATAAAAGGTTAAGTAGAGTAAAACATATGGGGTCAGACACACAAGTAGAAGAAAGAAAGAGACAGACAGACAGACACACTACCTGTTACAGACACTCACGCTCTCTGAGATGCACAAAGAAAGATCTGCTACGGAGTGCTTTCATCTGACAAGGAGCGGAGGAGCTTTTAACTAGGAGGAATAGGATGGTGGTGAGGGGGGCACATAGGAGCACAGAGAACAAGACTCCCACACAATGAGGTGAGGGAAACACAGCCTATCGATGTCTAGGGGGAGTACATCACTCAGAGGACACCAGTAGATAGACCAGGTGCTACATCACACTGCACTCTCAATTCTAGCCCAGTGGTCCCCGACCACCGGTCCGCGGACCAGTACATTTGGTACTGGGCCGCACAGATAGACTGAATGAACAAATATTAATTGATTATCAGAGTCTGAAAGATGTTTTATTTTGAAAAATGACCGGATACATCCGTCTGTGTCTTTTGGCACATATCAAGCCGGTTGTCATAGTTACGTGTTTGTTACCCAAAGATGAAGCCCACAATCTAGCAAAAAATTAGTGGAAAACAAACAGCTTTTGTGAGCTTCTTTGAAAAGGGGCAAAGACCCAATAAGGAGAGAGAAGAAGAAGAGCCTCCGA
>JAVQJY010309323.1:0-10645 GCA_036025375.1 Retropinna semoni | reverse complement strand
ATTAATCAGTTTGCCCATAACAATCAATCTAAACCTCACACTGAATCAAATGTTTAACCATATTGTCTGCACAGTGTATGGTGTACATAAATAATGGATGGACGAATATTTTTCGCATTTGTATATGTTTTTGCACAGTATACCGAACAGATTATTATTTTGGGATAATAAAATCGGATAGCTCCAGAGACCAGGGAAAGTTTTGGGCGGGATCCCAACAGATTTACAACTTTTCGCGGGGTGTGACAGGTAGTATAAGCGCCACTCTCTCCTCCTGGACCATCTGTTACCATGAGCCACACAAGCTAATTAGGTAGAACCACAGAGGGTCTTGAATCCTGTTCACAACAGCAACAAAGGCAATGTGATTAGGTACAATAATGTGGCTTTCTAAGGTGCTCATTACGCGGCTTTGCCATATACCGGAGGCTGTCAGCTTTTAAGCAGCACTTCAGCAGAGGCAGGCAGAAGTCAAGACCGCGCCGAGAGCCCCGCCAACAAATCTTAGTGGGCGTGTCTGTTGCCCTGTGCCCATTGGATAAAACAATTACGCACCAAAACGCCTTGGTGCGGATTGGTTCAACACTGTGAGATCCCCGAGAGCGCCAGAAAACAAGCTTTAGCGGGTGTTCTTGCATGAGTTGCCAGTGTTCCTGATCAGTGTGCAATTCCAATATCAGCGGCAGGACAGGAGTCTCTTACTGAAGGATATTTTAGGTCAGCCCGCTTAATTTAGAGAGGGAAATTAGCTAGTTGGCTAGCTATGTTGATTTATCGAACAATTTAACGACAACAAGAGTACAAGGTTGGAAATACATTGAAGGACCCATCACATCGTAGATACCCTGAGGGTGAGTTCAGAATTATAATTATTTTCTTTGTTTTTCAAGCTGTTCTGATCTGCTGGCTAATAAGTTAGCTGGCCAATTCATTGCAAGCCAACAGTTAAACTTGTTCAAGTGTAAGTTCAGTTGCTGCACTTCTAAAACTAATGTTTGAAAAGATTCCTCTGAATTTGACTTGACACAAATATAGCAAGTACTTGCATCCTCCTACATCGCTAACTATAGCTAGTTAGATTATGTAATGAAACAAACGTTACCTTTACGTTTTCTGGCTAATAACTGATTTATTCAGTTGTGAAACTCCCTAGCATTATCAAAGAAATCGTCTGGCCAGTTTAACAGGTTTATGTGCTGAATTATCAGATAAGCTAACCAACTTGCTAGGTAGGGAAAAGGTCTTTGCGCCAAAATTGGCTGACCACTGACTGATCTCATGACCTTGTTATCGATCTAGCTAGTTAGACATGAGCCAAAATATTGACAAAGTATTATCAATCTAGTTGGATAATATAAAGTAAAAGTAGAAATGTATGTTGTTATTTTAAGCTCAAATGTTTGACATTTTTTGCAGATGGAAGTTGAATGTCTAAGTTTGAAAGATCTCATAAGTCCTCAGAAGATCAGAGTAAACCTAGATGGAACAGGAGGTGAAAATGAGCAAAAGGTAAACTAAATCAGTTATGAAATTCTTTGCTAAAACAAGACAACTTTATGTACTAACAGGGTATCATAGTACAACAATCTAATCAAAAAGTTATATAGAGTGAATAAATGCTGTCTGTATAAATCAGTTAATAACATGTTTGTAAGACATACCAAAGATACCTCTGTGCCTAACACCGCTTGGCGCTCGTGAAATGTATGATTCCTGTCACTGTTCCTCATAGGAGAACATCTATATGGAGAGAAGAAGAACCACCCCGCTTAAGAGTGAGCCCACAGCAGCCATGTTGCTTTACGGCAGAAAGCCTCCCACCCAAGACCTGGTCCACATCACCCCCATAAAGCACCCAGACCGGGCTCACCCCATGCCAGAACCCTGGTCACCCACGGCTAACCTCAAGATGCTAATCAGCGCCGCGAGTCCGGACATCAGGGACCGGGAGATGAGGAAGGTGCTGTTCAGGCCCATTGAGAACGAGAGGGAGAAGGTGGCTGAACCACAGGTGGAGGAGGCAGAGGTGGAAGCGGAGGACCCATGTCAGGTAATCACAGGCTCATGACTAGACACTTGTTCTGACACAGAACATTACCCGTTCTATTATTTTAGAGATAGCTTGTGCGAAAACCTAGCCGATGCTATGTAGATTTACATGACATACAAAAATTGGTGGTACAGACAAACTTTTCCGGTTTCAGGCTAATTATTAAAAAATACGCACCACACCCACATTTTGTGTTCCTCTGTGATTCAATACTTTGACTCAACTACAGTCCGATGGCTCATCACTCTGTGTGTGTTCTTTCTGGGTCAGTTTGATGCCGTGGAGGATGAGGCGGAGGAGGATGGAGACAGGAAGCCCAGCCGGAAGCAGAAGAGCCTGGGTCTGCTCTGCCAGAAGTTCCTGGCCCTCTACCCAGACTTCCCAGCATCCTCGGAGGAAATCAACATATCATTGGACGAGGTGGCCACCAGCCTGGGTAAGGGAGCCTAAGAGGCAGGACAGGAAGGGGACGGGTCACATCTCTGTAACTCACATGTAACTGCTTTAGTTAAAGGTGCTGCTAGAGAAGGACAATAATTGGATAATTGGCTATATATATCCCCATATCAATGAGCCACTTGACATTTTATGGGCATCTGAATGCAGAAAGATGGTTGCTATAGCTTCATCTTGTTTAGGTTGAGCTTGCATTGCACCGTTAACAGCACTGAGCTTTCGACCCAACCTTGAGAAAAATACTTGGATCAGGCAAGCGATCAGACGGAGCTATGTATACACAGACACAAGCACATCACGCAGCTTCTGTAATCAACAAACCAGGCTGTCAGAGCTTGTACTCCAAACACCCAGTCCAGAAGAACCGAGGAGAAATTCCACGGAGCGGAATCCCCCTGACCGTCTGGTTGTGTTTTGTCTCCTTTAGGAGTGGAACGCAGGCGTATCTATGACATCGTCAACGTTCTGGAGTCCCTGATGATTGTCAGACGCATGGCGAAGAACTGGTACGTGTGGCACGGCCGTCAGTGCCTGGCATCGACCCTGGCGGAGCTGCAGGCGCTGGGCAGGCAGCAGCGCTACCACCTCCACATGGAGCAGTCCAGAGACGTCCGAGAGACCAGCCCCACCGCGCCGAACCCGGACGAAGGGGCTGACACAGACTCCAGCTATGGTGAGGAGGAGAGAGGGATGGGTTGATAGGATGACTCAAGGAAGTGTCTGGGTCGATTTTTTTACGTTTAAGCGGATAATGTCTCAACGTCGTTTCTTTTGGAGTGTGCCTGAAATGAGAATTCTGCTGGTTCTCAAGTTAGTAGGACAGTTCAGACCTGAGCCAGCAGCTTGTGTGTGCGTGCGCCTAAACAGTGAGGAGTCTCAGTCTAAATCCGAGGTTTGAGTGACTATACTGAAAGGCCGTGTGCTGCACCTAGCGTGAGCGTCCACAGTTCTGGATAATACATCACCCATGGAACGGTGGAGCTGTTAATCAAACAGTTTAGCAGCCGCTTGTGTTTGCAGATGACTACTTAACGTAGTCGTCTCCCCAAGCCTCCCTCCCACCCCTGGAAAACACCTCAGGAGTCCTGTTATCGACCCGTCTCATTGACCCGAGCCCTGAGGTCCATAGGCAGAACTCAACAATAATCTCATTCATGGAAGAAAGAAAAAAAGCGTCCTAGAGGGAGCTCAGTCTTGTGGCGTTGCTCTGGCTACGAGGAATGCTTTCATTAACTCAGGCTTTGAGGCGAATGGAAAGGGTTCGTTTTGTACAGTGTGTTCGTATTAAACAGGGTGCTTGGTGGGTTAGAGCAGAAGTCCCTCCAGCCCTCTCTAAAGGGTGGAGGAATCAAAACAACTCCCGTCCACAGATTAGGGTCCGAGCCCCCTGCTCCCGTGTAATAATGATGACGACGGAAGAAAAGAAACAGAGGGTGAACCACTACTGTTCAACTGGCGTTTTGCGATGAATGACACGGCGATTTGTAATTGCCAATCATTTTGTTTTTGTCAGGAGAGATTGTGCTGAGACACACACCAGTGATAGCCAAGAGCCTCTTCAGGGTAGATAACTCCGTTCTGAAGTTGTTATGGACTGTTGCTGTGGCTGTGATAAAGGTCTGCCAGTAGAAAGCAGCTTGGGGGGGGGAGCTAGCTACTGTTCACTTTAGGCAGCGAGTAATCGTTGCTATGACACCGGCTTCTCCCTAGCTAGCTTGCTTGGTCTGCCACCTCACTTCCTGTTAGAGCCCTTGGTGCACAGCGAGATGGTAGAGCTGTCCCTTAGAATGAAAGGCTGCTTTAGGTCACGCATAGTTATGAGGTAATCTTTGGACAAACCAGACCTGTGTTACTAAACGTCTATTACCACAATGACTGAGGCAGTGGCCTGATCTTTTAAACATTGAAATGGTTAACGTTTTAGTTGCAGGTTATATCTCCGACAGAGACTAAAGTAAGAGTTTTTACAGGTAATGTAACATCCGTTGTCTTTGTGTGTGCTAGCTGCTGCCAGTAAGAGGAAAGACAAGTCTCTTCGCATCATGAGTCAGAAGTTCGTCATGCTCTTCCTGGTGTCCAAGACCCAGACGGTCACCCTGGACGTCGCCGCCAAGATTCTCATCGAGGAGAGCCAGGACACGGCTAGCCACAGCAAATACAAGAGTAAGAATCCCCTAACTAAACACCCGCTTAAAACCCAATCATTCACGATCCGTACTGTACCTTCCTTCAAATGGGTACGTGTGACTCAGTTCACATCTGTGTCCCTCAGCTAAGGTCCGGAGGCTGTATGACATTGCCAACGTTCTGACCAGCTTGGCGCTGATCAAGAAGGTCCACGTCAGGGAGGAGAGGGGGAGGAAACCCGCCTTCAAGTGGATCGGTCCTACCGACTTCCAGACCAGCCATGGTGAGAGGGACCGCTTGTTTTATGTCGCTTTGGGAGGCACCGACTCTGTTTTAATCCATTAAGTCATACATGTAAAACTAAGCCTAGATAGCCTCCGGTCCCATACTCACCGCTTCCGCCCTCTAACCTTTTCCCCTCAGAAGTTTCCGAGGCTGCGGCGGCCATCGCTATCCCAGGGGCTCACACAAACACGCAGCCAATGGCAGAGGAGAGTGTCAGAAAGACGAAGCTGGCACGCCACGCCTCCTTCAACGTCATGCCGACCTTCATGTACAAGCCACGCCTCGTCAACTCCGCCCCCAGCAGCCCTCGCAGGGAGCTGACAGGTTAGCGCCTGGAATCTCTCAAACAAACCTGCTTACACCATGAGTCTTAATCAAGTTTAACAAGTTTTACACGCACCTTTATGAGAATTAGTCCAATAATCATTTTTCAGTGGTTTGAGAAAGAACCTTTGAGGTGTATGTGTGCCTGTTGAGGTTATGCATTCTGAAAGTCTATTAACGTGGTTTGAGGTTCTGCGACTGGTTTGGTCCCGTTTATTCTCTTCCTACTTTGAACATGCGGTCCTGTGTTGCTACCAGGCCTCCTCTCCCAGCCTGTAGACTACTCCAGGAAGACTGTCAACAGCAGCGCTGTGTGTCGGCTGCAGTTTGGAACCCCCACTGAGTGAGTAGAAACGCCTCTTTATTCTTTGTTTTTTAGAGAGCTACTTTGGGCTTTTGTTGACTGAAGTTGGCCTTGGATGTTATGGACTTTATAACTGGATGGCCAGTGTTGCTGTAGCCAACCTGTTGGATTGGATCAGTCTGATGCCGGGATTAACGGACTATGAACACGCACCGTACTGTTTAATGAGTCAGCTGAATCTCAAGACCAGGAAGGGAATCTTTCGTGGAAGTGATGCGTTCTAAAGTCCCGCCTCCAAGGCTCTCCTCGTGGCTGTTAACAGGCTGCCTGAAGCTCTCTGAACGTTATGAAAACGCACAATAATTTTTCACCAAAATCTACTGTAATTGAATGTAGCGTCACACTCCTAAACACTGTGTGTGTTGGCTCTGGCGCCAGGCTGTAGGCTAGGTTTTTTAGGCGCGTTTGACTGGGAGATTTTCCAAGGTTGTTCGTTTATGATGTTTCTCCTATAGAGTCTGTGTTTGGCAGTAATGGCTCTAGCACTGCTGGCCAAGCCACAGCAGTCTGGAGGCCAGGACTGCTGAGGGTGTTTGGAGGGTGGTGGTGGTGCGTGGGGAGGAAGACTGCTTGAGGAAGGTTGAGGGAGGTTCAGTACAGGGATGGGGTGGTGGATGTACATATGGACAAGAGGCTAGGTTGAAAACATGATTTTCTTTGAGAGAGGACCTAGGAACTCATGTCTGGCATTGTCTCTTGTCTCTCTAGCTCTCAGACCACCGGAGGAGTACCATCTCCCACCCACGGCACCAGCTCCCTGTTCCACTCCCCCAGCTTCACCCCCCTGGCTGTCCCCCTCCCCCCAGAGGGGCCCTACGGCCTGGGGCCCACACCCTCCCCCTTCCCTCCACACCACCGGCTAGCCTACCTCCCCAGCCTGTCCCAGCCCTCCGTCGTCATGCTCTATGGCGGCCACGCGCCACAGGAAGGGCACGGGAGGGTCCCTGAAGGTCAGAGGTCACCGGGGGTCAAGGAGAAGACGAGGAGCGACGATGACATGGAGGAGGAGAGGTTGGCGAAGAAAAACAAGACGGAGTCGGGGGAAGCTGAAGAATTTGGGAAGGTGAGTTTGAACAGACGAGATGGAGGACGCAGCAGTCCTTCATACTGGGGCCAGTGGTCATCACTCCAGTGGTCATCACTCCAGTGGTCATTACCCCAGTGGTCATCAACCCAGTGGTCATCACCCCTGTGGTCATCACCCCAGTGGTCATCACTCCGGTGGTCATCACCCCAGTGGTCATCACCCCAGTGGTCATCACTCCAGTGGTCATCACCCCAGTGGTCATCACTCCGGTGGTCATCACTCCAGTGGTCATCACTCCAGTGGTCATCACCCCAGTGGTCATCACTCCGGTGGTCATCACTCCAGTGGTCATCACCCCAGTGGTCATCACTCCGGTGGTCATCACTCCAGTGGTCATCACTCCGGTGGTCATCACTCCGGTGGTCATCACTCCAGTGGTCATCACTCCGGTGGTCATCACTCCGGTGGTCATCACCCCAGTGGTCATCACTCCGGTGGTCATCACTCCGGTGGTCATCACTCCAGTGGTCATCACCCCGGTGGTCATCACTCCTGTGGTCATCACTCCAGTGGTCATCACCCCGGTGGTCATCACTCCGGTGGTCATCACTCTGGTGGTCATCACTCCAGTGGTCATCACCCCAGTGGTCATCACTCAGATCACCAGGCAATGTCCTGTCAGCTGTGGTCCGCGCAGCCATGGTGACTGGACAACAGCAGCAGCGGCGTCGAGGGGGCCGCGGGAGGAGTGAAGCCTTTGTTACCAAGGTGACCAGGGTTCTGTCAGCGTAGTCATTAACCAGCGTCACCAGAGTGAGGCCCAGACGCAGGATTGTCAGGAAACGGATTAGCTCCAGTTAACACACCTCACTTCATGTCCCTCCCCTCTTTGAAGAAGAAACTTGTATGGCGTTCTATTAGTACATGTAAAGGGTGTATGTGTGTGTGTGTGTATGGTGTGGAAAAATTTTCGAGGTCCATTACATTTGAAGGTGAAAGGCATAACTCGCATGAAAGCGCCGTTTATGTTTTGCCATAAATATCTTCACTTGTAGCCCTCTAAGACTGTTCACTGAAGTTATAGATTGGATTATGGCGTTTCAAGATTTATTGATTTATGGGAAATGTTGTTTTTATGCGAAGGGGCAACGTTGTAATAGAATTAGTAGTATGACCCATCCTTGAGCTTAATTTAGCCCTGACGATGAGGAAACCTCGGTAATGGTTCCGGAAACCATTCAATAAAATGATGAACTGCTGCCTGCTCACGGGCTGGGGTGAGTCATTTCAGCTGGAATTAGAAAAGAACAGAATAGAATAGAATGCCTTTATTGTCATTATACACATAGTACAACGAGATTAAGCCATCACCAAACAGTGTAGTACACTACATGGAAGTATTCATTTTGTTGACGTACAGGACATTTCTAATTCCAAAATCCAATTCCATTCATCCATCCTTTACATTTATTTGCCTTGAGAAAAGAGACTGTTCAAAGTCAAGTGTTTTTTTTAATTCAAGGTACATGGACTGAGGTGTGACATCAGGGTTTGAACTAGGCTGAGAGTCAAATTCAATTTTGAACTGGAAGGAAAGTGATTGCATTTGGCACTAAATGCGCTTTGGGTAGATTAAGGCTCGGAGTCTCCACTGGGAAGCTCAGTATTGGTGTAATGAGAGGGTGAATGTGAACCCGGGTGATTTGAAGGCGGGACCCTCAAGGCATTTATTTTACGCCTCTCTCTTCCACCTATAACAGACTCTCTCTTTGCCTCCTCGCGTATTTTCTAACAGCAGGACATCCTGTGTTTGGACCCCTGTTTTTCAGAGGCGAGTGAGAGAACTGGGGGCGGGTGCTGGTGGCCCAGCGAGGACCAGCCCGAGGACCTCTCCCAGTCGCCCGGGCCAGCCCAGAGAGGGGGACGTGGGCCAACCCAGCCCCAGAGACTTCTCCCAACCCTCACACTACCTCTACGTACCCAACACTGCAGGTATGAGAACACCAGCCGAACCACCCAATGGTAGCTGCAGGAATATTGTAAAAAACTTGATTGAGGAAGTCGTAAAATAATAAATAGAAGCATTCTGGACTGTCTGAGCATCCATACTAAGCTATCTCAATTTGCTTGGCTAAAGCTCTACCTAGCATGCTAGTGCAGATACTAGAATGCTCTAACTGTGTGGACTCCTTGAGGAGCTGGTAACCTTACTGAAGGCCTCCAACACGACTGATCTCCAGGTGGCTCATTAATCTTCCTGTGTTGTCGTCCCCCAGGTCTGAACTTCCTGCTGTCCTCTGGCCAGACGCCGGCCGGCCTGGCGCTGCCCCCTGGCAGCGTGCCCACCATGGCGTACCTCCTGGTGCCCTCTGCCATCCCACACCACCCCCTCATGGCCAACGGCCTCCAGGCAACGGGCACTGACGTCCACGCCAAGCCCAGTTTCAACATGCCCACCGTGGTATCCAATGCCCACTTCATGGTCGGGGCAGAGCACTATACTGTGACAGCGGCACCAGAGCTCGGAGGGGCAGTGCCACCCCCCGCCAGCCCAGAGCAGCAGAGCCTTTATGGGGTAGCACCGGTGCCTCCACACTCCCCCCTCCTGGAGCCCCCACAGCCTGTCAGCATCCCCCTGACTGAACCACTGGTAAGACAAACAATCACATCTATATATACACACGCGCGCACACACACACACACACACTGTGCATTATATCAGTGAGTAAATGGGCATTAATGATTCATGTAGACATTATGATGCATGACCTTTTGGGGTTTTATACACCCTCAAAATGTCACAATCAAATCTGACTCCATTCATCATCCCCAACAGCAGCCACTCGTGCGAACTCAGCAGTAAACGTTTGTTTTGTCGAAGATTTTCACACGTCCCTATTTCCAACCCCCAGATGACACATTTTTCATTCTTTTTTTTTCCGTTCCTAGCTCGACTGGGGTAGATTTATCTTGAGATCATTAAAAGGCAATTAACAGTCCTGGTTGCTCAGAGCAACATAGCTCGGCTGGCGTTCCTCCGCCCCTCAGAGCACCCTCTGAGCACTTCCTCCGCAGACCGCGGGCAAATTAGGGGCTGTTATTAACGACGGGACGCGCCAGCGAGGACATTGTTATGAGGCGTACACCAGAGCTGTCTGCTGTCCCCTTCTCCTCTTCTTCCATAAACATGGGCTGAACTAAATCTAGACAACGTTTTTCTGACAGAGTCTTTTCAGTTTTTTTGACAAACTAACCCCATTTGTACACCGGTTGACGAAACGTTGGGTTGAAAAAGTTGTTTTGTTTCATAAATTTGCTCTTTGGTACGAGGTATTGAAGGGGGGTTATATACTGTCAGCTGCTACTAGCCTGTCCGTGGTAATTATTGTTCTTGTGTGAGATATACTTCACGCTCAGCTCTCCCAAATACTGTGGTCAAGGGTCTCTTCTCTCTTCCCCCTACAGACACCATTGACTCCCAAAGAGGCTGTCACAAGAGGATCCAAGGCCTTCTTCCAGACGCCGGGAACTCTGGGATCTGTAGTCATGGCCACCGGTGGCCGCCGAAAAGGCTCCGCCCAGAGGAGACTGGACATCGGCCACCCACCAGCCAACTAGAAGCCTGGAAGGTCTACAAGGGAACGAGCCACATGGGTTTGAGCTTCGGGCATTTTAATGTGCCAGCATGATTCAGAGGAATGTGAACGTGTCACCTTTCAAACAGTGCTGCTAAAAGAGCCACAGTAGCTGGAGTTTTCACCCACAAAGGGAAGCTCAGGTTTTCAGCTTTCTGTTTTGGTTTGAAACCACTGGTGCTTTGGTACCTCTGCTGTGTGAATACTTATCTGTATGGTACCCGGATTAAGTGCCTAGCAGTTAGACTTGAGGATTGCTACCTTGGGACTGGGTGAGACTGTGTTTGTTATGGCGCCCTCCTGTGGTAGGAGGTACCCCTGACTTGCATTTCATTGTTCTGTATTTCAGCCACACCCAGACATGTAACGAGCTACCT
>JAVQJY010308864.1:0-10836 GCA_036025375.1 Retropinna semoni | reverse complement strand
CACTAACATTAAAATTTTTGGTTACAAGCTTTGGAATTGCAGTTAGTCTTTACACATCTTTTTCTGAAATTGGTTTGTATACTTTTAAACGTATTTTAACATTGCTGCTTTTTATTTGTTTTTTTCCCATTTGTGTTTTTTTTTTTGCCTTTTACATTTTTTAAATATTGTCCATCAATGAAAGCTCTTTTACAATCTGATGGAGTCTGTTCCTACACTAGCAAGATTACTACTACAACTACTACTGTCTTTGAGACAGCCGGGCTGTGGAGGCTCCTCCGCCGTCCTGCCCAGCCTGCCCGCTGACTTCTGACTGCTGTCAGAGTCAGACTCGTCGGTAAAGACGTCTGTTGGTATCGAGGTCTGAACTCCTGAGGTGCTCAATGAACTTGAGGTAACCGTTGAAGGTGAAGATACTGGAGGAAAAGAGGAGGAAGTAGAGGAAGGAGTGGCATTGGGCTTCCCAGCTAAAGCTCTGGAGAAGGGGGCCTGCGGCCAGGGTTTGCCGGCAGCTGTGGTACTGAGTGGGGTAGCAGAGGAGGAGCACAAGGATGAAGAGACAGAGGAGGACGGCATGGTGGCTGATGTCGTTTGCGGGGGAGGGGGGGTGCTGATGGGATGAGTGGCAGACTGCGAGGTAGATGCGGTGTTAGGATCGGGGAAGCAGGCTGAAGAGTGAGGTAATAAACTAGTAGCGTGCTCTTTGGCATTTCTGGCTGATCGCTTGATTGTTCTGTGTTTGTGCAAGGCCGACTCCAGGTGTTGACTAAGTGCTTTCTCCCCATCCAGTGTGGTGTCGCAGGCTAGGCAGTCGTAGAGACTACCAGCTCCTGCGCCCGCGCCACTGGGGACACGCAGCAACATCTCTTGAAGGTTTGCCACAGACTGACCGAAAAAGCAGATAGACTTCAGGTGGGTGACGGCTGCTTCTTCCTTGTTGAAGACCGCCTGACACTTGCGACACGCCAGTCTGTACTGCACCTTGGGGACGATGTATTGGTCTAGAAGGGGGTCCGCGACTTTGCCATCCATCTCGTTCTGCTCGGAGTGTAGGTTATTGTGAGAGGAGGAGGAAGAGGAAGAAGTCTCACCATGGGGGGCGCCTTTCTGCTCCTCTTTTTTCACTGGATCTTTGGCAGATTCTTTGCGATCCCCCGAAGGTTGAGGGGGGACTGGAGTTTGGCTCGCTTTTGGTTGCTGGATCTGCTGAAGCTGCCGCTGCTGCTGCTGTAGCGCCTCCTGCAGGCTCTGCTGATATTGCTGGTAGTGCTGAAGCAAGGACCCTGGGGACAGGCCCATCAGCGCTTGTGACAATGTTGGGTTGTAGGGGAACAGACTCTCCATGCCATACATTGGTTGCAGGTAGCCGCCTTGGAGAGCTCCAGGTATCTGAGGGGCATAATACGGGGAAAAGCCAGGCATAAAATAGGGCAGGAACTGACTGGTTAGGAGAGCCGTGGGGTCTGATGCCAAGGCAGCCTGCAGGGCTTGGAGCTGTGCGGGATCCACCACATACTCCATGCCGGGTGTAGGCATAGAGGTGGCAGGAACAGCTGCTTCTGGTTTTTCTTTCTTGGCGCTGGCAGCAGAGGTGGAGGGGGCTGGGGTGCTTCCTGTTGAGGATGGCGTTTGTTGCTTCTCTGCTTTCTCCTTGGACTTCTCCTTCTCTCTAGACCTCTCAGTATCACGCTCTTTGGGGGGTTCAGGGCGGGAGCCTGACTGTGTTGTTGCGGTGGAGGATGTGGAGGTGGAAGTGGGGTTGGAGTGGGCGACCGACGTGCTGGCCTGGGCTGGGCTGGGCGATGCCAGGGAGGAGGAGGAGGGAGTCTTGTTGGGTAATCCAGATGTGGGGAGGCTGGGTGATGGAACACTGGCACCAGGCATGTTCAGGAGGTTTGGAGGTTTAGGAGGAGTTAAAGCTGGAAAGGATAAAACACAAAAAATACAGAATCTGAGTTATAACCAATACTTATCACACCAGTCTGAAAACACAATTTAGCTCTATTTCACATCATTTATTGTAAATGGTCTGCCTTGATGTGTGAAAGGATTTTTAAGGGAAGGTCTATTATACTGACCTTTAAATGAACTTCGATACGTTTAATCAAAACATGCATTACAAATTATAATAAGGTCAAGCACTACTGACTTTCCAAGGTCAAAGAGAATCAAGAAGAATGTAAGTTATTAGTATTAATTTCATGTCTGCTTTCAATTTTCTCAAATGAAGTGGCTGTATTTGGCTTGTGAAGCTAGGAGCAGATATCTGAAAGTTCAGTCTCCAGTGTTGCTCCTTTTTCATGTTGAAGGTTTGTTGTTGTTCCTTCTGCCACAATAATATTAGATGCTGAAACTCAATACTGCCAAATGCCAAAAGCTAATGACTTTTACAAGGAACACATGACTCATCATGACACTAGGATTTATTAGGGTGAATAGAAAATCCAATTGAGAGATTTGTGTAAGATGTGCCTGTGGGGAGTTTGAGTAAAATGGGATCTGCTAAATAGACACTTATGCCTGAAGAGTATTTCAACTTAAGGGTTGAAACTGTCTATTGGTACAGCAATGACAAAATAGAATAGATTTTTGTCTAAACAGCCTACCTGAGTTCGATGAGTTGAAACCAGGTAGAGAAGGACTTCCGACCCCTGGCAGAAGAACAGGGGGGATCCCTTGCAGATTTGGATAGGCTGACTGTAGGTTCAGGGCCTGCATTGCGGGGCTGTCAAACATCCCTTGCTGCTGAATGGCTTGCTGCTGCGCCAGTCCCAGGACCTCATTGGCTTTCTTGATGCGGTCCATCTCCTGCTGGGCCATCAGCTGGCGAACAGTAGCTGGATCAAAGTACTCTTTTTCCTTGTCTAGCTGGCTCCCAATTGTGTCCTTTACCTTGGAGATGTGCTGCTGGGAGAAGATGTGATCTCGCACAGACAGACGGGCGCTGTACTTGACGCTGCAAAGAGAGCACTCGGTCTTCGGCCCCTCGTAAGATGTCTGGTTGATCCCGAAGTGCTTGGCCATGCTGAGCTTGGCCTTTTTCTCCTTGGCGCGAGCGTTCTGAAACCACACCTGAACCACCCTCTTTGGAAGTCCAATATCATTGCCAAGTACCTCACACTCCAGCATTGTTGGAGTCCTGTAGTCATTAAAGCAGGACTTCAGTACCTTCAGCTGAAGGTTAGTCATCTGGGTTCGGAAGCGCTTTTGGCCAGGGCGATCTCCACTGTCGATGCTCCTGCTACCTGAAGCTCCAGGGCTTGGTGAGCAGGGGTCAGCCAGACTGGAGGTCTCACTGTAGTCCACCATATTTTCGTTTTCATAGTCTTTAGCATAATAGCTTGTTGCAGGGCTCACCAGCCCAGAGGACATCTGGTCGTCATTTTCAAGGGAGGGAGCTGTGCCTCCGGACTTCGACAGGTAATCGCCACTGTTGTGGCCGTGCTTTGCGTCAGCACTGTCATTGTCTGCATTGGCCTCATCACCCGTGGTGGTGTCTGTGATGGCCGTGTTCACAGAGGAACAATCGTCATTATCAAGTTTGTTTTGGTCAAAGCTAAGGTTGACAGAGGACATCGTTGGACTCTCAAAATCCTCCATTCCTTCAACTTTGATGGATGAAGGGCTCAACAGGGCCCTTGGAGATAAATCCATGTTTTTGCTCACAGGAGAAAGAGAGGAGCTCTGCCCATCATTGGTAGAGGGGGCTAGCTGAGAATAGCTGGAGATATCCAGAGGATCCAGCTTGATTTGCATCCCCTCTTGTTCAGGCAGCATGCCAGAGAGAGTTAGGTTGTACCCAGCACGTTTAGCTTCGTGCCAATGGCGGGAGCGGATGTGGGCCTCTAAAGCCGTTTTGGCTTTAAAGAGGGCGCGACAAAAAGGGCAGCGGCGGTGAGCTTGAGCTGGTCCCACAGCCCTGAACTGCCCCTTTCTCTCCCTGGCTCTGGTGTTCTGAAACCAAACTTGCACGACCCTCTTTTTAAGCCCCACCTCATGGGCAATATGATCGAGCATTTTACGTGTGGGGTTGGAGTCCAACAGGTATTTCTGATACAGGATTTCCAGCTGCTCAGGCGTGATGGTGGTTCTCAGACGCTTATCTCTCTGTGGCTCCTCTCCACTGTTGGTACTGTCATTTTCCCCTGGACTGGTGCCTGCTTTCTCTTCCAGCTTCCTCTTCAGGGAGTTCATGGTGGAGGTGGGGGTGGATGGAGAGGTGGCAGAGCTACTGGGGATCTGTGGCATGGCGCCAGAGAGGAGCTGGCTGGCCAGCAGAGGGTTGCTGGGATCAAAGAGCATAAAGGGCATGTCCATGGGCCGATCCAGGAACTGGGGGTGAATAAATTGGTTTTGCACAGAGAGGAAGTGCAGTTGTTGATGCTCTTGCCAGTGCTCAAAGGAGGGGAAGCCAAGTTTGCACTGCTCACACTGGTACTGGATCATTTGCTGTGCCAGCTGTTGCTGCGTGGCAGAGGATAGGTGGGGATTGAGGCTCATGTGGGAGCTCTGGGAGGGGGCCTGGCTGGTCTGAGAGGCTGAGGGACCACACTGCTGCTGTTGATGAGAGTGAGAAGATGAATGCTTGCTGGCCTTCTGGACTGTTTGTGGTTTCTCCTCTCGTTGGGGCCTCTGATGTTGAGTCTCAGATTGGGGCTGATGCACACTCTCTTGTTTGATGGTGGTCTGGTTATCGCGTGGATCTAAGGACATCTCAGTTGAATGTTTGGGCTTTTCATCATAGGAATTCAATGTGTTTGCTGGTGAGGCCTCTTCCTTTTCAGCGGACGAGAGGTGGGAGAAAGCTGAAGTGGAGGGTGGGAGAGGGCACAGGCTAGAGGAGGAGGGCATAGGAGTGTGACAGGAGGATCCTGAGGGGGTATAATATTCATGTGAAAGATCCATTGAGTCCTCATTTTGGCTGTCATATTGCCCATCCTCATCTTCATCTTTGTAACACAGCTTCTTTTGGTGCTTTATAAGGTCAAATATACGCTGGAAAACCAGACTGCATTTCTTGCACTGGTAGTTCAGATTGGTGGTGCGAATATAGCGGTCATTGGAGAGCTCCCTTCGCTCACCATCTTTGCCCCCATCACCCTGATTTTCATAATTCTTTCTTGCTTTCTGACGAGCATTTTGGAACCACACTACAATGACGCGAGTGGGAAGGCTAAGCAGGTTGGAAAGCTGTTCAAATTCATCATCTTTTGGATAAGCATTGGCATCAAAGAAATCCTGGAGCACTCTCAGTTGGTAGTCTGTAAACCTGGTTCTGGAGGATCTCTTGCTCCCATAACACTCCTGTCTTTGGGGCTCAGGAGAAGGGGGTTTAGAGTCAATTTTGGTATCTTCAAGAGTAGTTATGGGCGGGTTATTAAAATTGTAGGGTGAGTCTTTGTTGCGCTGGCGCTCTTTGAAGAGGGTGTTACGGAACCAGTGCTTGATGACCTTCTGGGGGAGTCCTGACTTGTCCGCCATTTCCTTGATCTGATCCTCATTCGGTGAGTTGTTGATGTCGAAGTACTGTCTCAGGACCCTGAGCTGGTCATCGGTGATGCGTGTGCGAGGCCTCTTGTTCTGCTGCTGCTGTAACATGGCTGGAGTGAGCTGCTGTTGGTAAAGCTGGGCAAGATCAGAGGCCAGACCTGGCTCCACGGAGGACAGCTGTCCAGACATTTGAGAGGGCAGGGACTGGAGAGACATTGGTTGCATCATGAGTGGTGAGAATAGGGGCAGATCCATCGGCATTTGAATTTGAGCCATAGATACTTGAGGTTGTGGAGGGGGCACAGTTGGGGGGGTGTGAGAAGGGGCGGAGACAGGAATATTTGGTGTTGGGGCTCTTTGTGGAGGGGGTGGAGGTGGAGGAGGAGGAGGGGGAGGAGGAGGAGGTGGAGCAGCCTCTGGTGTTAAAGGTCTCAGTGGATACAGTTTGTCATACTGCTCCCTGTATTCTTTAGCAAATCTCTCAAGGGAGCGGAAAGGGAAGAAAGCTTGATGGATATGCTCCTGGTGACTCTTCAGAATCAGTATGTTTGAGAAGAGCTTTCCACAGGCCTCACATTCCAGCTTCTCTAAGCCCTCGATGGGGTCCACCACTCTAGTGATCCCACCAGGTCCGCTTGATCCTGTGGGTCCTGTCCCAGTTGACTTTTTCTGAGCTTTCTGCTTGTTTTCATTGTACTGAATGACTAGCTCAAACCCAAAGTTCTCCAGGAGGGCTTTAGTGGCATTTCCACGAGCATCTGAAGCAATCCTTGGTGGAGGAAAGCCAGGATCATGGTTTGTGTTCGTTGCAGTCTGCTGTGTATCCTTCTTTTCTTTCAGCTTGTTGTCTGAAGCGTCTTTAGCAGCGTGGTCCTCACTCTTCTCACTAGCATCTTTCTCCCTCTGCATTTCCCTTTCTTTCTCGATGTGCTGAGCGGAAGCTTTCTGCTTTTTCTCGGCTTGGTGGAGGAGCGCGGCGCTCTGCTGTAGCAAAGCCATCTGGCCTTGGGCCTGAGAGTGGGCCTGCTGCTGCTGCTGTTGATGCTGCTGCTGGAGGTGATGATGCATCAGCTGCTGCTGCAGGCAGCTCTGCTGCGCCTGCTGGGCAGAGTTCTTCAAGTCCTCCAACAGAGAGGAGGTGGAGGATCCTGTCAGGCCAAGTGCTGAACTGTTGAGGTTTATGTCTGGGTTCAGCTGAAATTCTGCTCCAGGGATGTAGAATGGGAAGAGCAGCTGCTGTTGCTGCAGTGGTAAAAGAGCGTCAGTTGTCATGGGGAAGTGCTGTAGAAGTGCTGGGTTGAAGAGCTGGGACTGGATGAGGGCGGCTTGCTGCTGGAGCTCCTGCTGGAGCTGGGCCTGCGCCTGGGCCTGGGCCTGGGCCAGCTGCTGTTGTTGCTGAAGCTGCTGTTGCTGCTGTCCCCTGGCAGACAGCATATCTGCAAATTTCTTCTTTTTCACTTCATGGTTCTCAGATGGTGAGGGGTGACAGATCATGGAGGAGTTCCCCAGGCTTTCGATGCTGTGGGACTGGCTCATATGGTTGCCTCCAATACTCTGTGCCGACTGTGACCCAGAAGAGCTATGGTTGCTGGAGCTGGTAGTTGTGTTAGTAGCAGGGCTGGGGCTAGGAGTTGAAGTGCTAATAGAGGATCCTCCTCCACAAATGCCTGGGCCACTCCCAGAGCTGGTGCTGCCCACAGCGGCTTCAAGCTTGGCGGCGCGGGCTTTGGTCTGGTGAAGGACCGAGCGCATGTGGATCTCCAGGGTGGAGCTCTGGCTGTAAGCCACATTGCAAGTGCTGCACTTAAATGGTTTGTTGTCTGGGCTACTGGTGGGCTCCGGCTGGCCAGTACTAGACTCCTGCAGGGCCCTCTTCACCTTGTGTAGGTGGGAGACAGAGTTGTAGTGAACCAGAAGAATGTTCTTCTGTGTAAAAGACTCTTTGCACACTGTGCACTTGAAAGGACGAGATGGATCCAAAAACTTCTCCATGGTAAAGTTAGGACCTTTTCTGAAGGGCAGAGCGCGTTTAGGCTCCGATCCAGAATCCTCCAGTAATGAGCCAGAATCACTGCCGGTTGGGCTCTGCTTTTCCTCTGGGTCACTTTCCTCTCCTTCCTTGTCATCCTCTCCCAGGGCTCCATGGTCCTCCCCCAAGGAGGGGTCACCCATGACCATGAGGTCTCCATTCATCAGTAGGCCCCCGTAGAGCTGCTGGATATCAGCTTCACTTAACTCCAGGTGGCTGGTCTCCAAATGTTTCTTCAAGGCCTGCAGAGTCCTGAAGCTGCGTTGACACAGGCAGCACATCGTGGCAGCTCTGATGACGTGGTACTGGGAGTGGAGCTGCAGCTTCTCCACAGTCTTGAAGGCCAGGCTGCACTGGTTGCAACGGTACTTGTAGACATGGCGGTCGGAGACGGGCAGCTGGGGCCTTTTATTGTGGACCTCATTGAAGTGCATCTGGAGGGAGTTTGAGGATTTGAAGACTTGGTTACAGCCTTTCTTCCAGCACAGGAATCCTGTGGCGTCTTCCCTCCCAGACTGCTGATCCTCCAGAGGTGACTTGCGAGCTTCAGTTATATCTGTAGGCAGTGAAACACCCTTCTCTGGCTCTGCGTCTGATGTTTCTGTCAATAAATAAAATGGCAAAAAAAAAGAATTAAAAAGGCTCCAACACAGAGCAGAGTCTTTGTGCAACAAAATGTAATTTCAACAGAGGACATCTTGTCTCTACTTAGGAGTCCTTGATGCATGTATCATTTCAGAATCCCCAGGGAACAGGTTGCTACAAAGAGGTAATAACTAATTCAGACTCCTGCAGATACAGGAATCATTGTTATTCTTTTGTTGTGAATGATAGCCTCCACACCATCACCAGCCATTTCATTACATTTTCAGAGAAAAACATAAAATAACAACTGTGTCAACTCTACCCTTGACAAACAAATGAAAATATTGAAATGATGGACGATGACTAGAAATCCCAAGGAGCTCAGTTCCATGTAAAAATAAATCATATTTTATGATACTGATATGAGATACTGACCATTCATTCTCTTTGTGTCGTCAGAGTTAGAGTTGGCTGTGGCCTGGGGCGTGTTCTGGGTATCCCTGTCAGGGCCCGGGACTGGAATGAACATACTGGCTGGCAGCACTTCTGTCGCTGTCACCTGGGAAGCAAAGAGAGAACTCGTGTTAGAGATCCTGATCTACGAAAGAGAGGGGTCGAAATTGACAACACACATTACTTGGTGTAATTCAATTGCCAGATAAACATTCGCACTTCACAAGTATGCCTAATTGTACGCACGCGCACGCGCATGCATACACACACAAATAATTGTATTACTTTTTACTTGAAGGTCTTTTCTTTTTTGCCATTCACAGAATTTGCACTTTGAACATCGCCGGTGTTTTGTCAAGTGCCAGGAAAGTTCTGCTGCAGCCAATTAGTGAGATGGGCTGAAAGGCCTACCTTAGCCTGCTGAAAGCTTATTAGAGAGCCTAATTAAATAATTCCTCCTCAAAAAAAGGGCACCTCATTCCAATGGAGAGGAACCGAGCACAGCAATGCTGTCATGGACCAAGGCATTCTGGGTAATACAACTTTTATCCATCTAGGAAGTGAACGGTTTGGCCCTGTCATTTGCTGCTCCTATCAAAATGCACTCATGTTTTTTTAATGCAAGCTAAATTTAAGAAATCTGAATAACTATAGCTAAATCTGTGTCTCAGATATGTGATATTTCCAAATTAATATTTTTATGCAATGAAATAGATGGGCACATTTCATTTACAATGCTTAAATTTGTTTCCACCAGTTTGATTAAAACATTTCGAATGAATATTGATTTAAAAAGTGCCCGAAAAGCGTGCAGGTTTTCTTTTCTCTCACAAGATTGAATCAAGTCAATCATGTGTGAACGCCAGCAACCTCCTTCTATCTTAGCCAACCCCACCCTTTTTACCCCCCCCATTTCTCCCACTCAAAGCCACCCTTTTCCACACAAAAAAGACTACAATCATCAAAAGCACTCATTAACTGGCTCCTATTTAACAATAATCACTGATTGAGATTGGAAGAGGCAGGGAGATGAAGCCCTGTCTTCTTCACCTTTCTTCAATTAACTCCCCAAACAGAATAATCAGCCTCACCCCCCATGCTGCATTTTAATTCACACCTCCAGCTCATCTCTGCTCTCTCTTCTCCCTCTCTCTGCCAGTTTTTCCTATTCCTCTTTATCCTATACCTCCATTTAGGGATCTGGTAAACCACCAGCACTCTCACCCTATCACAGTCCTTCTGACACTATTTCCAATGAAACCAATTCTCCTTAGAGAACAGAAGCTTTAAATCATTGTGCGACTTTAACAAATAAATATCAAGGTACATTTAACAACAACAAAAACAAATACACTAAATAATTTGTGCTTTCTAAAAACATGGTCATGTTGCTAGGAGAAAACCTATGATGCAATCACT
The DNA here is from genome assembly GCA_036025375.1 of Retropinna semoni. NCBI lineage: Eukaryota > Metazoa > Chordata > Actinopteri > Osmeriformes > Retropinnidae > Retropinna > Retropinna semoni. Next base: position 860 of record JAVQJY010308864.1, on the reverse strand, counting down.
GTCTAAAAATGATAACCAATTATCAGAGCTCCTATTTCAAAGCCTCGTGCTCCAGCCGTGGGTCTGTGCCTTTAATATGGCAGCTGGCCTCTACAAGTCTGCCATTGGCAACAAGTCCTCCTAATAGTGATGACAATGAGGACATGTCTGTGAATAAAACATGCCACTCTAAGGCACATCTCTGCCAGCTCCAAACAGACCATGCCTCCTTCTCCACCCTCCGCCTCATTCCCCACCCAATGTGGGTTTGCAGGGACTCTGAGGTTAAGTGGAACAGTAAACGCTCTCTCGTCCATCACCTTGTGATTAGTGCAATCAGAAATCCACTGGAAAGCATCCATACATTTTCTCTCTTTTTTCCCTCTCTCTTCCCTCTCGCTTTCCTCCCTCTTCTTCAAAGGAAAAGTGGCAAATTAATGTGACCAGCACGGAGAGTCACAAAAACAAAACACTGCAGTGATTTACATTACAAAGTGGACTGTTTCTAGACAACTGCTTCATTAGGCGACGAGAGGCAGGAGCAGAGAGTATCCCAAGGTCACTTTTAATTTGGATGGCCTAATTGGCAAACATAGTTCAAAATGGCTATCATCTAGCCAGACTCAGAATTAATGAAGCACAATTATTTTCATTACCCCTATCTTAGACAGACAGAAAATGAGACAGCGTAAGAGAGGGAGGCAGGGAAAGAGAGAGAGAGAGAGAGAGAGAGAGAGAAATAGAAAAAGAGAGAGAGTGAGAGGGACAAAGACAGAGAAGGACAGAGAGAGGCAAAAAGAGAGAGAGGCAAAAAAAAGAAGAGGGAGAAATGGGAATGGGAGTCAGTGAGAGGCAGAAAGATAGAGAGAGAGAGAGAGAGA
>JAVQJY010308065.1:0-10322 GCA_036025375.1 Retropinna semoni | reverse complement strand
CCCAAGCTCTATGTGGTTCTATAGAGCTTCAAAACCCAAGTCCATTTAGTTCAACAGACTTAAATAACTATATAGTGAAAGGAAAACAGACAGTCATCTCTAAAATGAAACCTCCTTCTACTTAAGCAATTCACACATTCAACCTATTTTCACTGTGGAGAAATGACTTCAAACGAAGACATACCAGGCATACTACAAAGTGTATCCCAAAAACTCACCCTCGGGATTGGTACCCACGGTAAAAGGTGGATGAAGTCAGAGTGCTACATGTACTGGTGTGCATATTCTAAACTACATTCACCCAGTGATCACTAGAATCCAGATACTTCCGAAAGGAAGGTCACAGGGCAGTGTGAATCCTTCCCTCACCTTTGTGCCAGTCAGTGTATCATTGGCAAGTTCTCCTACCTCCGCAGATTGTTCCTTGCGTCCTCTCAGGCATGCATGCTGAGTTCCTCAACGCAGGCCCATGTCTCTGTGCCCCGCCCTGGGACTGAAGGTTGAAATGCATGCTGGGTGTATAGGTGGAGACTCGGATCACTCTGAGAGTGAGGAAGGACACACAGTAGCTAAAACCCACTTTGTCCATTGGAGGCTGGGGTGAGGTTCTACTTGTGGTACTGTAAATGCCCTGTGGGGGGCAGCGCAGGGAGGAGGTCGCTGGGTTTTTCTGCTACACAGCAACTGAGAAAAGGTCTCCAGAGCTGTCTCTGGTGTTGTCTGTACGCACGCAGACCTGTCTCACCAATAGGGAACAAGCGCAATACACAACTACCAGCCAATGCAAATACAGTCCACATGCTACAGACACTAAAAAAATGACATCTCAGTGTCAACAGGTTTAGGGTATAAGTGTCTATTATGGCGTATGGCCTGTGCAGTGCAGTGCAAGGATGCGCTTTGGTACTGTTGTGAAGGGAACCAGACCTGACTGTGTCAAAGAACATAGGAGTAGCTAGAAAAACACAGTGGAGGGGGTTTGAGGACGTGTCCAACATGGCTTACTGTCCTGTTTCCCGTCAGATGGGTGGAAAAGGATGAGCAAATTAACCGTTTCTCTCCCTGCAAACATTTCGATAAGTACACCCTAGAAAGAGAAGCGGGAGCCAAGCCAACGTGCCTTCAGGAACAACTTCAGTCTGCTCGGTCAGTGCAAGTCAGAGAACACAAGAGCACCAGTGGACGCGGGCAGGTACACAGACACACACACACACACACATCTCAGCCCCGAAGACAGGGGGCCGAACAAGACACCCCCCGGCCCCCGCACGCACACAGTAAGAAAACCAGTGTGGGTGTCCGCTAGCCCCTCCAGGGTCTTGCCTGCAAAGGGTGGGGGAGAGAGAGGGGGGGGGTGGGGGGTTCCACCCACCTCGCTGGTCTGGGGTGGTGGGAGTGACTATGGGCAAGTGAGGGCTGGCAGAGCTCCAAAAGCGTTGGATATTGCCCCCTAAGGGTGGTGCTCAAAGCTGGTGCACGATACCGTCCGTGTTGTTGACAGGCCCATCCTGACGCAACCGCTGCCACTGGAAGGTGGTGCTGAGGGAACCCACCTCCTCCTCCTCGTTGTCCTGCTCCTTGGCAAACTCCATGAACACCTGGCGGGAAGGAGAGAAGAAGCGATCCAGTCAGAAGGCAAACTTAACAACTGGATGGGCGACTAACAGTGAGTGAATCACCATTCACCTGCTCTAGAGTAGACTGGGAGAAGTTGTACTCTTCAAAGTTAAAGGTTTGCTTAGCTGGAGGCAGAGAAGAAAAGAGGACATTACAGCCTGAATAAATCAGAAAAAAAGAATAGATTGACTTGATGAGTAACTGTGTGACCAGTGAGCGCTGTGCAACTCACCGCTCTCTAACTGAGAGAAGGACTTGGCGAGGGACTTTACGTCCTCCATGGGGATCTTATAAACCATCAGCGTGGCGAAGCTGCAAAACGGAGACAGCGGGCTTTACAATCTCAGTAAACAAACACACACACCAAAACACCTGCAAGGACACACTTTAGAATGTGCAAGCAGATGGAGAGAAATGGCTAGTCAAATACACACAAAAAATGACACAGAAACACAGAGGTGTGACTCACCTCTCCTGCCTGGCGGCGTGGGGGAAGATTCGGAGGATCTCCTTGTGGAGCAGCGCCACCTGCTGGAGGCCTGTCAGCTCCTCTCTGAGCTTCACCTCCAGGCTGTAGCCCCGACCGTACTTCCCCTTCAGGTGCTGGATGGAGCCAATACATCTGGCCACCAGAGACACAGGCTTGGGTTACAGTCTCCAATGCATCAAAACCGCTAACTATATCTTAACGCTCTGTTTACACAGGACAGCGGCAAAACGCGTCTCGCCGCAAATATGACATTTGTCCGGGGTCGGGAGGCATAGCTTTTGATTCTGGCAGTCAGTCAGCCTCTGGAAAATACTAACAACATGTGACATTAGTCTGTTTCGTGATTATTCTCTCGCTGCAACTTGCCGCCAAAAGTTTATCAATACCCAACTGCTAGCGTTGGCTGCACTTCGCTGCGGAAGCAAACGGTGACAGCCGCCGCAGTTTTACATAGACATTGCATGGCTGCTCGCTGCTGGCTTCCCTTTCCTGCGACTTGGTGTAAACGCAGCGTTTGACCAAATATGATCCATGTTAGTACTCTATTAGTGGTCCTCTATAGGACCGTATTTCTATAAATATGAACCAGACCCTGACCTCAGCTGACCGGACACCATGATGGCGACGCGGTCACACACGGCCTCCGCCTCCTCCATGTAGTGTGTGGTCAGGATGGCGCCTCGCTGGCGGTTCTTGAAAGCCGCGCGGATGGCTCTCCTAGAGACAAGACGAGGAGGGTGATGTGAGCGCCAGAAATGCCTGGTTGGTCATTAATCACACGGCACCTGGTAGAAGTGGGCCGTCCTTACAAAGGCCAGGTGAGTGAGGGGGTGTCTCACCACATGCGTTGTTTAGACTTGGGGTCCATCCCAGTGGAGGGCTCGTCCAGCAGCACTATCTGAGGGTTCCCCAGCATGCTCAGGGCAAAGCACAGCTGAGAGACAGAGACACAACCAAACAAACAAACAAAAACACACACACACACATGCCAGGGAGCACAGTTTTAGTCAAAGAGAGAGAGACAGACAGATAGAGAGAAGGGCGAGGGAAGACAGTTGTAACTTTTTGTAAGGCCTAGCTTGGCCTAGCAAGTTTAAAAACTCTGACCCTTGGCTAACACTCCACTGCTGGGTGAGCCGACAGAAGAAGGACGTACTTAAGCCACGGTATCTGTGATTCATAATCACGGCAAATAATGGTTTATGTGCAAAGTTTCAAGCCTTTCTCCCTGATAGTTTCCCCTCGTTGTTGAACTAGCTGGGGGGAGTAGAGGTGTGAGAGGAGAGCAGGGCAGGACAGGACGTCCGTTTCTCTCACCTTCCTCTTGATGCCCGCCGAGAGGTTCTTGGCCTGCTTGTTCAGGTGATCCTTCAGCTCCAGGGCATTGACCACCCTGAGAAACGTTACAGACGAGACAAGACCGCTTAGTGCAAACCCCAAATTCGTCTGCAGGGCCGGATTGCTGGGATCGATTAGATAGTTTTTGTTGTTCTCTGAACTTTCATCCAGTTAGTTCTATACAGGGTTTTTCTGGACGCCCCCAAGGCTTTTTTCATCCCACCTAACCCTTATAATAGACATTTTAAAAACGGTAACATTTTCCTTCGATTTATTCCTGCAATTCGGCCATCCTACCAGTATAGGTGCTGCAACACCATCGTTCCGTTATAACATCGTAAAAAAAGAAGACGACGACGGCAAAGCTACTTTTTGCTATGGCGGGAGAGCAGAGAGGAAGACGTTGTTGATGGCTTGTGAGCCCACCAAAGACATACGGCAAACTTTAACAACTCAGGTCTTTTGGAGCCAACAGTAAACCTCGAATTACTATGAGGGAAAAATAATTATGAGGGTGGCACCTACCGTTTGATGATGCCCGGCACTTCCTGCCCCCGGATGCCCTTGATGGCAGCGTAGATCTCCAGGTGCTCCTGTAGGGTGATGCGGGGCCACAGGGGGTTGACCTGGGGGCAGTAGCCCACATGCTCCAGAGGGTTGTCCACCGGACGGAAGTCTGTACTGTAGTCTCCCATCAGAACCTGTCGTGTGGTGAGAGGGGGGGGGGATGACATCGTCTCCAACGATCTCCCCAATTTGCATAATCTTATAAATTGAACCTTTTCCCACAGGCCAAAGGCTTGTTTAAAAAGCCCGGTACAGGCCAGAGGTGGAGGGTGCACTGTTAGGGTGAGGTGAGATGGAAGAACGGGGTACCTGTCCAGCAGTGGGGTCCGTGTCTCCAGACAGCATGTGCATGATGGTGCTCTTCCCCGCTCCGTTGGGACCCAGAAGACCCAGAACCTCACCTGGCGTTGACACGACACGCATGGTAGTTACTCAGGTGAAGCCTACTGGCCGTAAGCCAACTGACGTTCTGTTATTCCTGTGTGACAACCTGAATGATAACGTGTGAGGACCTACCTTTGCGGACACAGAAGGAGATGTTCTTGGTGGCCACCATCCTCTTCTTGTTGAGGGAGAAGCCTTCTCTTCTACACTTGTACTGCTTTCTCAGGTTGCTCACCACCACCACAGGTTTCTGAGAGGACGAGGGAGCACAAACGTTCAACACAGTCTGGGGTCTAGTACTGCAGCCTGCAACAACAAGCCTTTGGTGCCAAACCTGGCAACCCCAGTTTCTTGACCAGAAGCTCCAGTTACTTAAGAGGTCCTGTGAAGATGTGACATGACTGTGAAAAAAGTTGTAGTACCACCCACAGTCACACGCACGCGCGCACACGCACGCACGCACGCACGCACGCACGCACGCACGCACGCACGCACGCACGCACGCACGCACGCACACACACACACCCTTCCAGAGATGAAAGCACACTGGACAACACACATACCTCCTCACAACACTGGCAGGTGAGCGCCTCCTTGACCCGGGCCTTCTCCATCTTCACGTCCTCATCTTCGTTCGGGTCCTCCTCCGTGTTCCTCTCCACCCTGGTCTTGGACTTGGACGAGATTCTTGGGGGACCACAGGGGGAGGAGGAGATGAGGGGTGTGGTGAATAGGTGTGAAAACAGAAGCGTTGGGCGGTCTGAAGAGTTAGGCAGGCGTGCGCTCCCCTCACCTGCACAGCTGGTCGTTCTTCATGGTCCTCCCTCCGTGGCTGATCTCCAGATGGCGCAGCGTGAACAGCAGCAGGATGCACTGCAGGTAGGGCTGGACGCAGCACCACAGAGGGGGATAGTTTTTTACATTTCTACCTCAGCATCTTTGTCTCGTTTGACAATTTTATTCCCAGGGCACACAACAACACGCTGTATGATATTACTTACCGCCAGGACGGCGATGACCAGGTTCTTCCACAGGAAGTCTTCTTCGTAGAGGGACGGCAGGAAGGTGGCCTGGCGATGACCGGAGATGATGAGAACACACTCGCGCACAAAAGGAGGAGCATAGAGACACAGGGAGTCACAGACAAACGCACGGTGTGTGTTCCTACCTTGGTGATGCAGTTGAGACAGCCCATGAGTGGGTAGAGTGGGTTGAAGAAGCACAGGGCGTTGTGTAGGATCCGTGTCAGGGCCGGGTTGTCGTTCACAGACGACAGCTGGACCATGGAGGCAGACACCACACACACCTGGGACACGCGCACGCACGAACGAACGCACACAAGCACACGCACACGCACGCACAAGCGCACACGCACAGTGTACGTGTAAGTGTAGTAAAAAACCAAAAACATCCTCATCAGATTGCGGGGGACTCTCACAACACCAAGCAGGGTGAAGTTTGGTCACAGAGAAGGTCAGTTACCATCATGGAGACCACGGAGAAGAAGTCTCGGTTGCTCTGGACGCGGGTGAACATGAAGGACACCACGTAGGTGAAGAGGATCATGGCTGGACCGAAGCCTATGAGACACAAGACCTGGTGGAGACACACACACACACTTATCTCACCTTCACATAGACTCAGAATCAGAATCAGAAATCCTTTACATGGCCTTTATATGTCTCCCAGCGGAGCAGTGTACATTGTTACAGCAAGAAAGTGGATAGTCCAGATAAAAGGTAAACTAAACATAATAGATAGAAGACAAGCACACCTAATAATAAATTAATAATGTTGTTTTGTGTGCCTGTGCATTGGAGAAGTGTGAGTAAGGATGGATGTGTGTGTGTGTGTGTGTATGTGTGTGTGTGTGTGTGTGTGTGACTGACCACTAAGGTGAGGTTGCTGGTGGTGAGCAGGTTGCCGGTATGGAAGCTGAACAGGATGCTGGTCATGCAGGAGAGGATGAGGTAGTAGAAGGGGATATCCACGGCTGCCTGGCCGCACCAGTAGGCTGACGGTACCAGGCCTGAGATACGCAGCGTGGAACGACACTTGATCTGGTGGGGGGAAAGCTCCATTAGAAACTGTTTGCAAAAGAGTCAGGATAAAAAAAATAATTTTTTAAATACTCGGCTGGTGATTGGATGAACCGTCTGTCTATCACCATCTGTGACAGGCAATGTTTTGCTTTCATTGCACCTAAATGATGCGCATAGCTGCCACATAAGACTGGATTGAGAGAATTGGATCTCTATAGAGCTTAGCCAGATGGATTGTCGCTAAAAGACCTGATCATGATCTCGCAAATCCAGCTTGTCTCTCTAGGTTATAAGAGAAATCCACAGCTCAGTGACACGTCTGACCAGTGCAATCTCTGCTGCAGCTCCCTTATAGCTGTAGAGTACATTTGTGTACAAATAAATGTTGATTTGATTGATTTGATTTGACTTGATTAGAGTAAGCAGACTAAGTCCAAGGGCACACAGAACCCAGACAACCTCTCTATCTTACAGGAAAGGGGTCCAATAGATGTTACACGGGTTACAGTGCTTTTCTACAACCTGAGGCCTACTGGATTTCTTAAAGCAATGCAGCAGGTCACTTTATTCAATACATTTTCTTCTAATAAATAGTATTTATCATATTAATGAACGGAAACTTTATGAAGAGACCAGCCAAAGACAGGGGACCACCCAAACACAGAAGGTCAGCATGGTGAGACCAACCGAACACGCATCTACGTTCTCGTCAGGTCCGTACCAATGCGTGTGTCTCCTCAGCTTACCTCTCTGTCGCGGGTGTGGTCCATGGCAAAGTAGGCTGGCATGCCAGCGGCCAGCATGCCCAGGATGATGGCCTCAATGTAAACCAGGGCGTAGGACGTGGCGTCTGGGATTTGCTGAGGAGATCAGGTGGGGGGGAACGGTTGGACATTTAAACTCCTTATTCACCGTTTCCTCACAGGTATCATCAGTTTGGTACTTCCCTTAAGGAATAATAGGACATGCATCATATCATACAGTGTGGATTTTCAGGCTCGTCTCGAAGACTCACAAAGTCAAAGGGCTTGGTCCAGGTGCGGATCTGTCCGGTGCCGTTGAGGCCCCGCAGGACGGCGTTGCTCAAGATGTTGACGGCCATGGGCAGGGAGTGGACTGTGGTGCTGTTGAACGCTATGGTGTATCTGAAACCCTGCCAAGCCCAAAAGAGATCAAAAAAAGAGAGAGAGACGAGAGAGAGAGACATGGGAGAGGTGGGGGGTGGGGGTGAGAGAGGGTCTCCGAGTGGCATCGGTTCTCCTCTCCACATACCATGGCACTGCCAGGCGAACAGGCAGCTCTCTAATCTAATCTCTCCATCGGGGTTCTCAGTGCAGGAGCCAGCTGAAGGCCCTCGATGCAGGGGCCCTCCATTGAGAGCCTGGCTGTAACGCGCATAATCAGCATCTGGCTGGCCTCTCCTGCGGAGGGAAGTGTTGCTCACCTTGCTGGAGCCGGTGACATTGATGGCGGCGCTGTGCGGTGCGGCGGCCATGTAGTCAGCCTCCTTCATCATCTCCACCTGGATGTTCTGAGATTCCAGGTTGTGGACGAAGTCCGAGATGTCAGAGCCTGAGGTAGGAAAAATTGTAAGGTTGTGAGCGGAACCCATCAAATAACAGTCATCATGATTGGTGAACCGCGTTTGTTGCTCGGGCCAGTCCCATCATCTAGTCTAACGCCAGACTCATGCTTCTCAACCATTCCTGTGAGGCCTGCTCATGTCCTGGACGACACAAAACAAAAACCGGGAAACATCAAACGGACAACTGCAGCTGAGGCCTGTGCCTCAGTGCGGTGCAGGGAATAGCAAACAGCAGCCGAGGGCCACCGTCATCTGTCTCCGGCACGCTGGCCGCCGCGGGAGGGTCCAGCCCTAACCTGAGGAGTTCTGCACCAGCAGGCTGCTGGCGTACTTCCTGGGAGGCTGGTGGCGCTTCAGGAGGTAGACGGGAAGGAACTGGCGCTCTGGAGAGTGGATCTGGATGTTCCCCGTGGCCAGAGACAGAACCAGCACCGCCGCCAGGAACACCAGGAACAACGCCAACCTGAACAGGTGGGAGAGAGGGGAGAGAGAGAGAGAAAGAAAGAGAGAGAGAAAAAGACAGAAAGAGAAGATGGGGGGGGGGGGAAAGATATAAACAAGACAAAAAGTTGAACTGTGTTGAGTAACAGTTGGACATATTCTGTAGTCAGACAGTGGTGGCCTGAAGAGACCCAATTGCCTGTCAAGCCATCAAGTCATTACAACAACCCCCGCCACAGGAGGACGTACGTGTAGACAAAGGCCTTGCGCTCCCTCTGCATGTTGAGCATGTGGAGCCAGGCCACGGTGCTGAACTGCTGCCTCCACAGGGCGTGGCCCGAGACGGCCTCCGAGCGGTTGTCTGAGAAGGTCAGCAGGCGCTGGTCGATGTCGTCCACGGAGGAGGCGTCGCCCTCGTCCTCCACCTGCTCCTGGTTGAACACGCTGTAGTCTGGAGGATTACAAAAGGGGAGAGAGGAGGGGTGGGGACAGGAGAGGAAAGAAAAGTGCTCAAGGTTTGACAAAATGTGGCTTGATTATTATTTACTACCGATACGTGGTCGTGAGCCCTCTAAGGTTCTACGGGTCACACTCGGAGAGGTCAGAGGTTAGAGGCTGTGGTCCCACTCACCAGCCTGGTCCACCTCAGCTTCAGCCTCCAGACGCAGGAACACGTCCTCCAGCGTCGTCATGGATACCCCGTAGTTGGTGATGCCTAGGTCAGGCCTGCAGTCGAGCTCAGAGAACAGTCCTGAGAGAGAGAGAGAGAGAAAGAGAGAGAGAGAGAGAGAGAGAGAAATGACATCATGGCGACTGTGGAAGGAGTAACACCATGGTGTAGAGGTACAGAGTGAGTTGGAGAGCTCGCTGACCCGAAAAGGTCTCCATGCTCTCAAAGGGAAGCGTGAACGTCAGCTCTGCCTCTTGTTGCCGTGACAACTGCGCCTTGGGGACGTGCTGTTTGACCAGCGATGCAATACAGTCTGCCTCGCATCCTTCGCTGAGCGACATCCTACACGGGGGGCACGAGAAGGTATCACTTTAAACGCTCTGTTTTGAATTGAAAGACTGTTGTATTGTGCCCTCTATCTGAAGTGCCCTTGCCTGAGGTGGTAGCCCACCCCGCACTTGGTCTTCAGGTAGAGGGAGGAGCCGACACACTTCAGCTGGCCCTGGGAGATAACAGCTTTGCGGTCTGAAGAGAGGGCGAGAGAGAGAAAAAGACAGAGCGCTATCAGGGCACAGAAGGCCACCTGAGGTTGAGGTTCTGGTGAGAGAGAGAGGGTGGAGCAGAGGTTGGAGCAGAGGGTGGAGCAGCTGGTGAAGCAGCTGGTGAAGCAGCTGGTGAAGCAGCAGGTGGAGGAGAGGGTGCTGGAGAGGGTGGAGCAGTGGGTGGTGAAGAGTGTGGTGGAGAGGGTAGTCGAGGTGTGTGTACCAGCCAGAATATCTGCCTCGTCCATGTAGTGGGTGCTGAGGACTGTGACCCGGCCCGCTCTGCGATTCTTCAGCAGGGACCACACCTGGTGTCTGGAGCAGGGGTCCATACCGGCTGTGGGCTCATCCAGGAGCAGGATCTGATGTGTGAGCACACACAAATGAGTGAACGGTCATACATTTCAAATGAGTTCAACTAAAGGAAACTCTACTGTCTGAAGCAAGTTACCTTGGGGTCTCCCAGGATAGCTATGCCCACCGAAAGCTTCCTTTTCTGGCCTCCACTTAGGTTCTTGGCTTGGGCATCCATGATCTTTTCCAGATCCAGATCCTTCAGCACTTTGGTCACCTAGTAGACATGCATCATAAAATGGAAACGTGAAGCATACAGTGCACCACAAAACTCACAGGGGGCCACTCCTGA
>JAVQJY010302253.1:0-11439 GCA_036025375.1 Retropinna semoni | reverse complement strand
GGACAAACAGACAGACAGTCAGCAGGACTTTGTGAGAGCTTAGCAGAGCTCACGCAGCTTTCTCAGTGACGTCCGTCTGCAGACGAGGAGGCCTCTGAGGCAGCGTGGACTGTCTGTGGCCCAGAGCCCTGCCAAGCCTATTACACAAACAAGGTCCTGTGGAGTTAGAGGATTGTGTGGAGCTCTAGTGTGTCTTGTAAACACACTGCAGGGGGCCCGTGTTTGAACCCCACACTCCCACCCTGTCACTCTCAAGGCTAAGGATGGGTTATGGCCAATAAACACAATAAAGACAGAGAGGTGGAGTAGGGAGGCTGGGAGAAGGGGCGTTGTGTTGGGGATGGAGGGCAGAGAGAGGTAGAAAGAGAGACAGAGGTGATAAGGTCTGTCCATTTCATGTACGTTGTTGTGAGGTGACTCGCTCAGTAGTCACATGGTCGGCTATTCACCATTCAAGCCTGTGAAGGAGACCCCTGTGGCTCCCCCTGAGGAGAGATAAGATGGCCCCCCATACATACACCCGGAATCAGTACACACACACACACACAAATACCACAGACAATACACAAGCAGAGAGATGCACTCACTTACATGCATTCTCTCTTTCTCAAACACACACACTCAATTTGAGCCACCCTGACCCTTCCATGTGACTACTCACTAAATAGATGGTGTTTCATCACCTGCCTTGCCCAATCAGGAGTTACATCACTGTAACTGCCGTTAGTGGTGTCCATCCTGTCAAACCCCTATGTGTGCGTGTGTTTTACCCTTGAATGTGTGCGTTTTTTTACTAACAGTAGGCTTTTTCTTTTGTTCTTTCTTTATAGTGTGCATGTGTGTGTTGCTCCTGTACAGTTCTGAATGTTGTTTTCCCGTTCCTGCATCGAGAAAAGCTTACTCGAAAATGAAACACGTTGAGGAGTTTGGATAACAGCTTAGACAGACAGATAAGAGAAAAAAGAAGTGAAAATGACTTGAACTAAGCAATGACTATAGTCTATCCTTCAGTCTGCGGTCTCATTCCTCGCTCACCCTTGTAATGAAGATGCTCGGCAGACAGCAGTTCATCTGTCATGCTGGGCTACTATGAGAAACCTCACTGCAACTTCTTCTGCCCGCCACAGAGAAGTACAGGTCACTGACTGACTAGCAACAGGCTCTTCTCTCAAAGGGGACTTCCGTCCACCATTGATGTTTTTTGCGACCGTACAGTTCAGAGATGATTCACTCGGTTTCCGAATGAAATTGAGCTTTTGTTGAATTCGAAAACACGTCCATTGCAGCTGACCTAACCAGCGTTTGTGTGGTTTACATAGACTGAGACTGTAGGAACCAGAGGAGGCGTGAAGTCAACCTTTAGTTTGTCCAGTTCTGCTTTGACTTCATCTTCCTCTAAAGCAGCTCTCACAGTGACAGCATTGTAGCCAACACCACTCTGAGCTGTCTGTCGTCCATCTGTGTTCCCTCCAACTCCTGTCTCTAACCGTCTCTCCGGCCTCTTCCCTCGGTCTCTGTCCTTCATTCCATGCAGCACTGAAGAGCCCGGCAGCCTTTCACGAGCAGAGGAGGAGTCTGGAGAGAGCAAGGGTGAGTCTCTCCATGTGTTGGCATCTGTCTTTGGTGATATCGACGTAGCAAGTTGCCGTTGTCCTCTTTCTAACATTCTAATGAGCATCTCTCCTCTCTCTGATCTTTCCATGATCATTCTTTTCCCATTTCTCCCACCCTCCCTCCATTTCTTCATCTGTCTCACGCTTCTGTCCTCTCAGACTGAGGACTACCTGAAGAGGAAGATAAGGAGCCGTCCAGAGAGGTCTGAACTGGTCAGGATGCACATACTGGAGGGTGAGTGTCTTACAGCGCCTTCTCATTGAGTGTTGTGGTACTGCACAACATCAGACACTAATCCACTTGTTGCTGTGTACACATGTGTGTCCATCATACTGTTGTTAACCACTTGAGAACCTCGGCTAAGTAACTGTGTGCAACTAAGTGACTCAGAACCCAGTAAAGTACTCTTGTGTGTGTGTTTGTGTGGTGCTGTGGTGTACACAGAGACGTCAGCAGAGCCCTCCCTGCAGGCCAAGCAACTGCAGCTGAAGAGAGCCAGGCTGGCTGACGACCTCAACGACAAGATCTCCCACAGACCAGGACCCATAGAGCTTGTCCACAAGAACATCCTGCCGGTACCGGTCAGCTGCCTACTGGGTGTGTAGTCCTCACTCACAAACACACACACAAACACTGACTAGTACTTGGCGTGTACCCATCATCACATAGACTTTGCTCTCTGATGTCCCAACGCTGGTGTAAGGAAACCGTTCATCCTCTTGCTACACAACTTTCAACATCCATCGTCCCTCCTTGTTAGGTAACCCATCCTTCCACCCCCCAAAAAAGGTTGGAAATGGGTTGTTGTTTGTTATTCCATTATCACTACTAACCAGCCGAGGGATTCTCCATCCCTTCACTGTGTTAACTGACAACTCCCTGTGTAGAAATCTAATACTGGTATGACTAGACCTGTACTGAACACCAGCAGGTTTCACTTCACACTTGACTAAATGCCACCAGACAGTGGGTTTTTTTCTGAATAATATAAGAAAGGTGCTGCTGTTTTAGTCATAATAACCCTCTTCTCTCCCTCTCCTTCAGACTCACCAAAGGGGGCAGGAGGGGAGAGTTCCTCATTGGACGAGGACAGCAGCGATGCCTTGTCTCCGGACCAGCTAGCCAATTACGACTCTCCCCTGGGCTCGGTCTCCCAGGTGTCGCCTTCTGATATGCTGACCCAGAATGGAGACATGTCTCCAACACAGGTGCAAACACCATCTTAACATGAGATAGTAACACAGGCTGAATACTCACCTGTCACGTGTAGAGAGTTTAAAGGCAAAGAATTTAAATGAGTTAGGCATGGCACTGTAGATGGTGACAATTTGTCAAAATATAGTCAGTCTAGTTTGTCGTATCCAGGCACAGTATGTGAGTACTCAGTACTGACACTTCTAATGACCAATCGTATGTTTTCTCAGTTCCTTTCTCAGCCCCCTCCTCCCCCGCCGCCCCCATTGTTGCTGAATGGCACTGACACCTTCCTCCAGCAGAAAGTGACCAGTGGAGCTATGACACCGGTGGCCTCTCGCTCTTCTGTTGGTCAAAGCAAGGTTAGCTATCTGGACTACCCTATATTCCTTGATAAAGGAATGTTGTGTCAAACGCGTTACCCCTCAGAATTAAATGTGAATGGTTCCTAGACCAGAATATCTTAAAATCCCTCCTAACACCCTGTTGTCTTTTCTTTCCCCATCCCCCTCCGTAGTCCCACTCCAAGTCCGGCTCTGATCGCCCACCCCAGAGGTCTAAGAAGGCCAAGGACACCAAGCCCAAGGTGAAGAAGCTCAAGTACCACCAGTACATCCCCCCGGACCAGAAGGCAGAGCGGGAGCCCCCGCCCCAGCTGGACTCCTCCTACGCCAAGATCCTCCAGCAACAACAGCTCTTCCTGCAGCTACAGATCATCAACCAACAACAGCAGCACTACAACTACCATACCATTCTGCCTGCACCACCCAAGTAAGAGAGGAGGGGTGTGGGAGAGGGAGGGTAGATTATCATGGTTTTATGGGCCCATGTAAAGCCCTTAGTGACATTACATTTTGAAAGGGCTATAAAAATTAAATTGGGTTTGGTAAATGAAAGGGTGTTTTTACACCTACATTTTCATCGGCTGTGGTCCATGTTGGACCGTTGCCCCCCTCAATGTAGGATCCCAGTCTCACCATTCTAAACACTGTTGTCCCTAATATCTCCTCAGACCCCCTGCAGAGCAGCCTCCTGCATCCAACCCTGGACCCTCCCCATCACGCAGTGTTCCCACGACAACAACGGCCCCCTCCAATCAGAGCGCGGCTAACCGTCAAAGCCAAGCCCCCTTAGGAGGGGCTAAACCAGGGACACTGCCTGCCAACTTGGACGAGTTAAAAGTGAGGAGCACTTTAGGAAAATGCACTTCATTCTATAAGCTGCACACTGTTCATAGCAGACTACTACACAACGCAATGAACAGTAGAAACTGCATAGTACCTAACAATACTTTGACAATAAAGTGTCAATATTTTATGTGCTGATAGGAAAAATACCACCTTAAATGTTTTTTCCATCCATCCATTAATTACTTTCCTATGTTCCCTTCCAGGTGGCAGAGTTAAAACAGGAGCTGAAGCTGCGAGGCCTGACCGTCTCTGGCACCAAGAACGACCTGATTGAGAGACTTAGGAACTATCAGGAACTCCAGGCCTCCTCAGCCAGCCCTGCTGGTCCTAAAACCTGCCAGTTACAGTCCAGCACAACCCACCCTGCTCTTACCAGCCAGCCAGAACCTACCACTAAAGTAGCAGCCTTCTCATTGGCCCAGAATGTTACCCCGGGGCGGATCATGCGATTTGGCAGCACCAGTTCTTCCCCTCCAGTGTCTCCCTCACCATCAGAGCGCTCCCTGGCAGGCATGAGTCCCGATGAGACCAGCTGTAATGGAGATATGTTTGGAGAGATGGTATGTCTGTCCTGGTTTGGTCTTGGGATATATAGGCTTGCTATAGGCTGTAATGTAGGGTAGAAATTAACCGTTTGCCACTGGGTATGGGGCATTGGATAGGAGTTAGTTTTTAAACTGTAACCAAAGCCTTCAGTTGAAAACTAGTGTTACACTGTGAAAAAGAAATTCGGTGCAAAAATCCTTGTCTATTGTCCTCCTCTCCACATTGTTAATCTTGTCTTCCTCATTATAATTAGCATCTAAATGTTTCCTTTATTCCCTCCCACAAGGTGAGCTCTCCGCTGACCCAACTCACCCTCCACCCCTCCCCCCAGCACCCCGGACCTCCCTCTCTTCCCCTCACTCTTCATGTCAAAGAAGAGAACCTGGGTCATCTTCATACCTCCTGCAGCTTTTCTCGAGCTCCAACCCTTGGAGGCCCCAAAGCCCAACCTGGTGCCCCAGGACATGAGCCCTCGGCCGGGCAGGCCATGGACACCTCCTCCCTGGACAAGGACCAGATGCTCCAGGAGAAGGACAAGCAGATCGAGGAGCTGACCCGCATGCTGAGGCAGAAGCAGAGGCTGGTGGAGACACTCCGCTCCCAGCTAGAGCAGGGAAAGATGGGCGGAGGAGCTGGAGAGATAGCGGTAGGAGAGAGTAGTGTGGTGGGCATGGGTCAGAGTATAGAGGCCCAAGCCAAAGTTACTCCACCTAAGGCCTCAACCACACCCCTGCAGCCCCCTGTCCAGACGAATGGCGTGATGGTGCAGGTGAAGAAGGAAGCAGAGACAGAAGAAGGGATGGAGGGAATGCTAGACGAGTGCCAGACGAAGAGACCGAGTCAACCTACCCAGTGTTCCAATCAGACCCTTCTCAAACTGCAGCAAATCCACAGACTGCAGGTCCAGCAGCAGCAACAACATCAACAACATGTTGAGCAGCAGAAGGAGACTAAGTTACTGTTGAAGCAGCAGAAGACAGAGGCTCAGATCCTGCTACAACAACAGCAGCAGTTGCAGCAACTCATCATCCAGCAGACCCAGCAGAAGCAGCTCCAGGCCCAGCAGAAACTGGCCCAGGTACAGTTTCAGACCCAGGCCAAGGCCCAAGCCCAGGCCCAACAGGCCAAAGCTCAAACCCAGGCCCAAGTCCAGGGGAAGCCTGCTCAGACCCAGCCTCAGCTCCAGAGCATCCAGAATCACCAGACAAAGACATCAGTACAGGTCAAGCAAGTCCAGGTCAAACCAGGCCAAGTCCAGACCCAGTCCCTGAAGCAGAGTCAGACCCAGCAGAGAAGACAACTAAAGACCCAGAGACATCAACAGAAACAGCAGACTTTAACAACACAACAGGTATACACACACAACTACAACATATAAAAACAACAAAAAACAAGCACCCTCACTACATGACACTCCCCACAACTCACGTAAACGTACTCATAATGACCGTCTCCAGTAGGTCACTAACCTTCTCTGACAGATAACATGTTCACTTGTTAGCTTAACCATTTTAATTTCCCACTTCTTTGTCAGTCTTCACTCTCTGTTGAATAGGGTTATAATTAGCCTTTCTCTTCTGCCCCCTCATCTATTACAGGTTACCCCAGTCTTCATCAGCCAACAGAACGGCACCCAGGTTTCTGCTCAGACTATTTCATTGGACCTCCTCAAGTCTCAGACGGCGCCCACACTGGTCACGGACGGCAACGGTAACCACTACTTGATAGCACTGACCAATCAGAGTGCTGACAGTCAGAATGGCGTCTCCTCATTGGGCAAAACCAACGGACGGATCACACTGCAGGTAAGAATCAGATTGGAGACGGGAAAGACTCCTAATTGGAATCTATAAGGAAAGGGAGGTAGTCAATCAAACCTTTCTTTTTCCCTATATAGATTTTTCATAGACACACATGCTCACACTAATTCTACCCTTTTGATGTGGGTACAACTAGTTCTTTTTCATAGTATCTGGTTCATGTCTCACTCTAAGATGTAGCAGAACGCACATTATATAGGAGTGTCCCATATCCTCCTGATATTGGCGTCATTAGTGCCAGCCAATGAGGGCTGGAGTAATGTAATTTGAGCTTCTGATGAGGTCACGCAGGAGGCGTTTTAATAGTGAGTCACTCATGCTTCTCCTATCTGCTCACACAGAGACTGCAGGCAACATCCAGCAAACTTCCGAGCAAATCTCCACCCCAGACTCCCAGTACGGATACCCAATCAGCACAACCAAACTCCTTAAGCCAGCCTATTAAAAAGGTCAGAAGACAAACAAAAAACTGTGACGACAAGTCCGGTACTGCATTTGTTTAGCTCCTTTTTCTGAGTTTTTTCTCTCTCCTCCGCTAATTGACTCTCTCAGGCACAGAAGCCAGGTCTTCAACGGGAGACTGATGTTGTGGCTGAGCCCGGACAGACTGTCACAGTACTGCCCAATCTGCCGCAGTTCTTTGATGACGCGTCAGAGTCTGACACCCAAAGCACCATGCCCACTTCTGTCAGGGTAGAGCTGCTGTTTCCTCAGGAACCAGTCATCTTCTGTCTCTGACTCCTTCATCTGCGCTCGTTTTTTACCCTCAACCTACATTTATCTTTTTCCCTTTGTTCTATCCTCACCTTTTTTCCATTTCTTCCCTTCATCTTCCCAGAGGGAAGAGGTGTGTCCTCCATATGACAGACATACATTGTTCACCCCTCCTTCTCCTAAACCACCCTCTTCTCTCTCCATTCAATACCCCAAAGTATGTCCCACACTCACTTTACCACATTCTCTTTATCCTTCTCTCACTTTTTGTCTCTATGCTAACTCTTTTCATCTCCAAGACACTTCATCTCAGTGTCACTGCATACTAGTAGCCCACTTAGCTAATCTAGAGATGTTGTCCTGCACCCCTACCATTATAAATGTGTGCTGCTGGGTGAACTGCTTTTGTCTAGTACCTCGCCATAGTAGCATGGACAAGAGCGTTAGTATCTGACACAGCTTCTTGTCTGTCCCCAGGAGAATGGTCTGAGCTGCCAGCAGATGGACGACCTGTTTGACATCCTGCTCAAGAGTGGAGGTAGGAGCAGAGAGATGTAGGAGAAATCTTCCATCTTCACATTTCTGTATTGCACTGTTGACATGGTTGTCTCTTCTCCTCCAAGCAGAAATCTCTGGGTTCAAGGCCAACCCTGACCCCTCCCTCGCCCACCTCCATTCCACCCCACCGTCCCCGTCCCCTCCCCCGTCTCCCCTGCACCTTTCACCTCCCACTCCTCTGGAACCCACCATGCCCTCCCAGCACGTCTCCTGCCCTGGAAGTGGCCACCTGGAGGACTTCCTGGAGAGCACCACGGGCACACCTCTTTTAGGTGTGGAGCCAGACGGGGGCCTGACATTGATTGATGACCTCCATAGCCAAATGCTGAACAGCTCCAGTATACTGGACCATTCTCCCTCCCCTATGGACACCAGTGACCTGGGCTTCTCTCCCCACCCTGCGGGGGGACTGGACTTTGGAGACCCCACCCTTGACAGTATGGACTGGCTAGATATCTCAATGGGTGGTGGAGGGGGAGGTGGAGGAGGAAATGGTGGAGGGGGCACTAGTCTGGCCCCTCTGGGGCCTCACACCCCCCCCAGTGTGTTCTCAGCAGACTTTCTAGACAGCACAGACCTACAGCTGCATTGGGACTCCTGCTTGTAGCCTGGACAGTCAACACGCAACCACTCAGACACAGTAGACAAATACATACACAGCACATATATATGAACACAGACTCATATACACACAGAAAATACTGTACCACACACACTCATGCTAGCTCACACTGTACGGATTCCATTCTTCTCTTTCTGTACCTCTTTCTCTCTCTCTTTCTCCATCACTCCTCTCTCTCACACACACACACACACACACACACACTCTTCCAATGCTGGCTTTACCACGGCAGCATCACACCTAAGTAGATGGAGACCTATAGTCAACATACCACTTCCAAGTCTGTCTGACCCATTAAAATGCTGGTAAAATTGAGGCTGCGTTCCTGTTAGAAGTAATTTTCCTGCCTTGATGACACAGAAAAAGGCCTCATGGACAGCCATATTAAAGGCTGGATGGTTTGTCATATGGTGAAAAGAGAGGAGTTTTCTTAAGCTTGGAAGAAAGGAATACACTGAAACCTGGAACTCACCCAAGCTTTCATAGAATCTGTAAGAAAGTTGGCATGTTCATCTTTTTTCAGGATAGTCACATTCAACTCTACAGTGCATTCTAGTGGTACAGAAGTATAGCACAAGTCAAAAACCACAGTGTCCTGTACCCCGATCTTTGCACTTAAATGCTGAGAATTTGAAAACATTTACTGAGAATCTGGTCATAACCCCCAAACACCATTGGTTGAATCCTGCTGATGAAATTATTCATTAACTTGCTGATGAACTTATCCTCATTGGTGGAAACCAGTTGATGAAACGCACATCATGGGAGGTTGGTAATTCCTGAAGTGTTCACTAGACCACTATGCATTGCTGTACATGGAGTGTATATTATTGATTGTGCATATAATTTTTTCCTGGTTGCTTAGAGACTAGCAGAGGGAAATAAAGGGTCTGGACAGGGCTTCCAAACATCTTGGACCTTGTCTTTTTTTTTCTAAAAAACATCCAAAAATAAATCATGTGATGAAACGTTGTGTAGTAGTTGTCCATTATATTCATTATCAGTGCCTCCATTTTGCTGATATATCATTATGAGGTGGCTTTGGCTTAGAGGTTCCTTGACCGCAGGGTTCGGAGTTTGACGCCTGGATCCACCAGTCCATATGTCGAGGTGTCCTTGACCAAGACACTGAACCCCATAGTGCTGCTGATGGTTGTGCCAGCAGCCTTTGTGGTAACTTGTCTCCATTGGTGTGTGTGAATGGGTAAGTAAGCAGCCCGAACATTGTGAAGTGCATTGGATAAATGCGCTATATAAGCAGCCATTTATCAACATCAACCACAATTGAGTAAACTCTTGAGTACTAATACTGATGTCCAACGTTCTTACTGCAGCTTATTCAATTACATTTTGTGATACCACTGACACATCAACCTTTTGTAATAGCCACTAGGGCAGTGTTTCTCACAGTGTGGAAAGGTCCCCAGTGATCTGGGGTTGATTTGGTCAAATATCTTCTTATCAGTGTTTCTCAATCTGCCTGTGAGGGACTCCAAGGCCTCGTTGCTAGTAAGTTAGCATGGGGTTGATATCAAATCAACTCAATTGTCAATTTAAGCATTATTATTTGAATTGTCTGTATTGCTGAGTTATTGGACTCAAGTAATGAAGGAGACTGTTTTGCAACACTGCCTACATAACACAGTTAAGCTAGTTTACAATTACTGTTTTAATTTTTAACATAATCAGTGTGACCTTTGAAAGGATTTGTGGAATGAAACTAATGCTTGGTCTACCCTGGGATTGTACAATTTGTCGGTGGCCTTTGATTAAGTGTCCTTGCCCTGCTACTTTATGTGATCTCAAATAGAGCAAGACATTTAATATAATTCTATATACACTGCTCAGGTAGCACAGGTAGTCCAGCTGGCACATCCATACCTGCTGTCGCAAGAAGGTTTGCTGTGTCTCCCTGCACAGTCTCAAGAGCACGGAGGAGATACCAGGAGGCAGGCCATACAGGACTGGTATTGGTTACACAAGTGAAAGAGATGCCATTGTGAATGTTGTGCAGCCTGCAACATCATTCAGCATGATCGATTTGGTGGTGGGTCATTGATGATTGGGAGGTTTATCCTTGGAGGGTCACGCAGACCTCCATGTGCTAGCCAACGGTACCCTGACAGCTGTTAGGAACTAGGATGAAATCCTCAGAGCTATTGTCAGATCTTATGCTGGTGCAGTAGGCCCTGGGGTCCTCCTGGTGCAGGACAATGCCTGGCCTCTTGTGGCCAGAGCATGTATGCAGTTCCCTAATGACAAAGGCATTAATGCTATTGACTGGCCCTCACATTCCCAAGACCCGAATCAAATTGGAAACCTCGGGTATGAGGCCCTCACATCCCCCAGACCGGAATAAAATTGAGAATCTGGGGTATGAACCTCATGTATTGGTTCATTCAACGCCACCAAGTGGCGCCACAGACTGTCCAGGAGCTCATTGATGCCCTGATCCAGGTCTGGGAGGAGATCCCTCAAGACACCATTTTCCACCTCATCAGGCTAGTGGGGGCCATACACACTACTGAGTCACATTTATGAGTTGCCATGATGAAATTCATGAAAGTTAGATCCACCTGTAGTTTAAATGTTTGACTTTTTCACTTATATTTTCAGTAAATCCAGCTATCAATCTGTGGGTGATTTTTATTTCCATTGACCATTGTTGTGTAATTTTGTTCTCAACAAATTACAGAATGTAGCTACAGCAACGCTGTTTATCGAGATCCAATGTCTGATTTTAGGGGTTTCACACTTGAAAGTCCATATCCAGGACTGAACCAAGGTCTATATTGTATACATCTGATCCGTTTCATTTTGGTTTCGCATTGCAATAATGTGAGCGGAGTAGAGAACTTTACATAACAGTTACGTCCTGTCATCATAACCTATGCGAGCTGCGTCTCCCAGTACTCGACGTTAATTAATTTGTAAACTGGCATTTGTTTGACCTTGGCATGTGTGTCAATTCAGCGGGTAAACTTGAACTTAATATAGCCTTCTTATATAGATCTAGGACCTACTCTTTGGCTTGAGAGAAATAATTCAAATTTTCGTTGCTCTTAAAATATTATTTTTGTATTGCGTAATTACTACCAGCACCACCAACTGAAATCCCAACACTGCACCACCAACTGATATCCCAACACTGAAGGCCGGTTCAAATTGGCTAAATGAATGA
>JAVQJY010302050.1:0-18535 GCA_036025375.1 Retropinna semoni | reverse complement strand
AATTGTCATGATTAGGCTAACTGTCACTATCACGTTGGAAACACGGTGGACTGGGGGATGATATCCTACGTTATATTGACAGTTGCCATAGGACAATTAGTTTTTAATTTCTTTGCAATCAGCCACTCTTCCCTCCCTCCTTCTCTCGACTGGGGATTTTAGAAGGCTAAATGTATTTTTTAGAGAGTGCACAAACACGCACTGGGGCTGTCAGCTATTTAGACTTCACGCGTTTGAACTATTCTACAGCCTCTGATGAGTTTGATCTCCCCGGGATTTTCTGTGGGTCGAATTGGCAGTCAAACATGCCTCAATCAAACCAAACTATATCTTAAACGAAGATTCACTTTAACGTGAAGCTCTCAACCGGATGTCCAGGAGAGGTCATTGGAAATATAGGCTAAGGGTTTTATTCATAACTTTTGTTTGATTTTGAAAGGCTAAATGAGACGGTTTGAAAAATCTTGGGTATAGAATCTTGGGCACTAACGCGAGGGGTTCCTACAATGACGCTTGAATCCCCTCGCTGTTACCTTTTGTTCCATAAGCTGAATGCCCAATTTAAGGAAGTTGTCGAATAAGTTGGCTGAAACCTGAGTTGTGGATGGCCCAGACGGCCAAGTGCCCTATTATATTTCTAACTCAGGCATTTTAGGAGAAAGAAATGAACTCTTCCAGTGACAATTGACATGTCTCCATAAAAGTTCATATGTGCCCCGCAGGTATAGAAATTAATATTGTTGCCTTTAGCTGACCTTAGACACACCCTAATAGCCTTGAAATATCTGGATATCAGGCCTTTTAATACTGTGAATTATGACAGGGGAAGGATCAGCGGGGGTTCCCCACTGAAGAAATGTATAGGAGTTATAACTTATGTACTTGAATATATTGGTATTTTTAACCAATACACCAATTTATAAGACAAATGGTTAGTTTATTGAGTGTAGACCGTAAATTCTCAGCAATTATTGAACACGTTAGCCGATCTACAGATTAGAATTCTCAGTTCTCTTAAAATCACAAAAGAACCTAATCCGTAACATGTTTACATGGTAGGATATGCGGGCATTGTGTTTGTTATCTGGTTTCGACTTAACGGTTACAGGACATGAAGATGAATGGATCCTGTCCGAGGCCGTGTCAAGGAATACACCGGAGACTGCTGTTTTTTGTTTGTTTCTTCTATCCAGCATCCACAGTTCCTACGCCAGATTCGGTGGTATGAGAGGGCAAAGGTTAGCCCTGGACTGGATTGTCCCTGAATCCCCGTAGGCGTGCACGCGGGCGCGGACACGTCCACAGCCTTTTTTCAAACAATAGCGTGCAGGGTATTAATTGATGAGAATGCTGACGTTAGAACAAATAGACAAAAGAATATAAGAAAAGTAGACCAGTAGATAAATAGAGTTACAAGAACAAGGGTTACTGTGGAAATAGGCAATTAATTTAAGACAGTGCACCATCTTTTAGAAAATATAGAGCCTTATATGATGGGGGAGAGAAGTCGTTAATGTTTCATAGCCCGACGCTGAGCAATTAAGGCAATGCAGTGACGTCAAGCACATACTGATCTACATGGCAAGGGTGCAGTCCACCGTTCTATCTATTCGAATCTTTTTTAAATTTATTTGATTAATTAATTAAATCTATTTAATAAAATATCAGTTTTGGGGGATGGCATGGGGGCTCAAACTGTGTTTAATGTTATACTGTAGACCTATAATTGTTTATATTCTCATGAAAAAATCGGTGAAAATACTTCCATAGCTCTCTGCGTCTGCATCTCAAATAGGCCTACTTTAACTTGTGTTTTCAAGTATGATTAAAATCATATTGTAAAATACCCAAACCTTAGGCCATAGGTAATATTAGGTTATTTAAGCCTATGGTATATAAGCTGTGGTCTGTTTGTGAGTTTGTTCTAGGCTAGCCTGATAGAAAATTTAGCCTTTCTTGAAATAACTTGAAATCTAAGTATTAAAATAAGAATTTGAACTGCTCTATTCAAAATAGCATATTAAACATTGTCTTCCCGGCTGCATGCCGGTCCGTTTTATTTAGTTTGTAACAGAAGTAGGCTATTGATATGCTGTTTTGCCAGTAGAAGATTTTTTTTTCAGAAACCCTTTTTCGAGTCCCTTCACCAAGAGGTCACGCGGAGCTCCGGTCACAGTGTTTGGTTGCAAGCCTGTTTACAAATGCAATAGACCAGTCAAGATGGGCTAATATTTGATAGGCTATAGGCTATTATAGGCCCAAGTTATATGTCCAAATCAATCTGTAAATTTTGCTGTTGTACAGTGAATATTTAAATAAAACTATTTGTAACAATTAAGGCGTATAGTCCAGTGTAAAGTATTTGGACCATACATCTAAATTACATGGGGTACATATTTTTTAAATGTATTCTAGAAGTGAAATTATGTAAGTTCTTTTAATGACATTTATGAATCGGTTACTTGTGGAAGCAACAATTTTTCTAAGTTGTCTTAATGTTAGATAAACGCATAAGATCTTGGTGGTGTTACCCCAGCTTTCAACGCAAAAGGCACAGACATCACACAGAGCTCCATGACCCGTCGCGCGAGATGGTATTCCCCCTCAGGCCGATTAGAAACCTTCCTGCACAATCCAGACGTTTCCAGCAAAGGCCCCTGGCTTGTCCGAAATACGCTTTGTTGAAGCCTAACAGATTTTTTAAAGGTCTTTATTATATTAGTAGGCTGCCCTGTGTTAAATCTGTGACAAAAAAACAGACATAAGAACACATATGAGAAAACGCACGACGGCGGGAAGAATTATAATTGTGGTTGTCATGGTTCTTCAGTCACCGTTATCTTCTTTAAAGGCCTGCATGTTCGGCGACACAGGCCTACTTATGTTTTATTGGATATCCAGTGCAACCATGTACCGTAAATAGATTAAAATCAAGTAGCCAAGCTTTATTTCCACAGAGTTGACACACTCCACAGACTGTTCAAACCATTCTGACCCTTCAGGCCTCTCTCGGAGACACTTTAAAACTAATGTCACAGTAGTGTTCAGAGTTATGAGGTTGTTTTTTTGTTTTGTTTTTCGTGTTTCCACGTTTCAGTGCTCCGCTGGCTCTTTGGCTGGTCCTCTGGCTGTCTTGCACCAAACTCGGCTTACATCGCAAAACCCTCCCCGGGCCAGGCAGAGCAGCACGGCCTTTGACGGTGTTAGGTAGAGGTCGGCTGTGAAATGCGTGAAAAAGATGGATATTGAAGTCTTATTACATAACCCTACTAGATTTGAGAATTCTTTTAATGTATATTCTCATCAGAACAGAACAGACCTTGCCCTTTTTTGACTATGGAAGTTAATTACATTCTATATTTTTTATATTTTTTCTAGCGTAATGCTTTCTGCCAAAAAATGGCTTAAGTCTTAAAATAGTTGGTTTGTGTTTGTCAGGTATAAAAACTGTAGTCTCATGTCATTCCATCAATCCTAAGAGAATTTAGGAAAATGTTCCATCTAAAACTTTTGCTGGGCCTCAGCACACGAATATCAAAATAATGACCTGCATAAATGAAATTGTTTATACATGGTTTTCTTCGCTGCCGACCTTATCACCAATCACCAAATATTTTTTTGTCAAACTTGAGCCTATATATATATAGATTGATATATATATAGGCTATCGATGGAAGTCCTACGTAGTTATGATTTAAGCTGAATTGTAGGAAGTTATTTTCTTTTGCATCAACTCCGTCACTGCTCGCTCAGGCTGAGCCTACAGCACGAGAGGGTCTGGGCTGCAGGCTCGGGGGCCTCTCTGCTTCCGCGTGCGCGGGGTAAATATAGGTCAGTCAACGCTGTCGGATAAGCTCTCACACTTCACGCAGGTTTTTCTCTTTCTCTCTATTTCTTTCTCTCTGTTTCTATCAAACACAGGCACGTCCACGAACACACTAACACACGCACGCACACACACACACACACACACACACACACACACACACACACACTCTTCCTTAAGGTCGACACTATGAGTGGAAGTGTGATTCCCTTTGCCAATAAAAACTCGCAGCAATATTTATCACAAATGCACCTTGTTATACATTTTTAAAAATTGAATCGGATGAGGATATATAAATTGAATATACAGTATATTCTGGACCATAGTTCGACTTTTTGTTTTATATTGTTTTGATAGAGTAGACCTGTTGTTTTCATTTAATTTTTATTTTTGAATTATCATGAAACACTTACTGAAGCAGTAGCTTTTGCAACCATTGGACATTCAAGACACATGGTATTGAGGCTTCAATTGATGATAGTTTCCGGTTTTGTTATGCATGTGAGACGTGGACGACCGTTCAGGGTAACAGGTAGACTAGAGACCAAAGACCATGATGCAATTGATAGAATAAATCTAAGCGGATATGAGAGTTTCATTTAGTGATACATTTTTAAGTTCTTACAAAACGTTTGATAACAGATTTGTTTATCAACTAAAAAACACACCGTTACTAGTCTTAGCTTTATTTGACTCATAGTCTACACGTATTTACTCATTTGTGTACTTATGGATTGGGACTATGATTAAGGCCCTGCAGCAATGACCTATACGTCATGTTTAACTGCATTGTTGTCGGCACATAGCCGAACTGACCAAAGAAAAAGTATTTTACACATAGCTTGTGAGAATGGATGTGGATGTTTGAGGGAATGCGCTTTCACTTGTGTTTGTATGTTAGTGGTACAAACTTAGTAAAACTTACAGTTAAGCTACCAAATGTGTATCTATACGTTCAGGGGTTTCTTGGTGTTGGCATTTAACCCCAAATTCATGTAGGCTGTTCTACACCAAAAAATTACAGAGAGTATTCTGAGATTTTTATTGGACTATCCAATGACCCTTTAAACAATTAAATCAAATATTGTCCTCTTTACCAATGAGATATTGGAAATAAAAAGATCCGGACATTTTTCATCACGGCCTCCATGTAATTATTGTTTTATTGTCTTAAAGATCAATGCAATGTGCTGACCCAGCACTGCGGGCGTCCGTCAGCTTTAATCCTAACTTCGTTTACCAAACAAGGACGTAGCCGAGTTGAAATAGGCTACTGTATAAATTGCTTCGCTTGTGATTTCTGACCGTGCTCCAACTGTGACTGATTGAATGCCCTATCTTTTAAAGAAATTGCCAAATTCTTTTCTTTAATCCAACTTGTGATTTAACTGGGGTTCAGTTCCTCGCTGTGAAGCCTATCTATTGTTATGCTATAGCGTGTAGCCTACACTCTACTGGTTCGCAATCCGCACTGGAATTTAACCCTGAAACGGTCGGACCTGGCTGGTCCCAATAGCCTCTGTGACCTCAGCTCCTACTGTCTCTTAACGTGCTGAGGCTAGACAGACCAGATCATTCTTACACCCCCGACTGTACCACACCAGAAAAGCTGTTTTGAGATCCTAACATGTTGTAAATGGCCATTTCGATGGTGAAACAGCAGTACATAACAGAATTTCAAATCGCAGCATATAGCTTTTGTACACAATGTGTCGTGGTTCAACAATATCTAGCTCGTTGAGTCACACTGCAAGCTATACTTGACCAATTATGTCAGCTGTCATCAGTAGTCAGAAATGACAATCACTATTTATTAGTTAAATGGTTCACTAAAATATAGGCCTAATGTTTGGGACGTGGTGTAAGCAATATTCCCTGTAATGTAACTGGTCTCTTTAACTGTAGTGAACATGCCCTCAATAACTTTAATGCATATGCCATCAAAAACGGTGGCGCCTATTCCCTCTGTAGTGTAAATGGCCTGTAGACCTGTAGAGTATATACCCTCTGTTTCGGAGGGTCAGGGAATTCACCACAATATTCAAATTTCCCGTCTGTGCTCTGGTGACATAGTCTATTTTGATTGTTTGTTTTTAGCATTTTTTGTTGAAGTTACAACAACACCGTTCTGCCACTCAACCACAAACAGGATATGGTATGTTAACCCCGTTTGCGTGTATTATATATTGTCCTGCTGACATCTCACAGTTGGTGTTTTCCATAACTTTTGTCATTGTGAATTAGCGATTGGGCTGTAGATCATTACAGGAAGGTTCAGGTGGGTCTCGTTTGGTAGCTTGCATCGCTGACATTCTCTCATCATGAGTCCGTAATCAAAATAAAGTGGCCTATATGTAATGGTCACATCTGCAACAATGAAGACGCTCCGTTATTTACACTCAGTCGCATTTAATGAATACTTCATAACCCAAAAGAGAGGGAAAGTGCTTAACGAATCCGCCATTCAAGTTTTCGTTTCGAGTGCCATTTGTCCTTGCACAACAACAATAATAGTAAAAAAAAAAGAAAAAAAATCACAAAAATAAATATTCAGTTCTATATAAACAACCAGTGACTTCAAATGTTTATGTCAATAACCTGACCTCAAGTAAAGTATCCAAAAAGTTAGGGAGCTTACAGACAGGAAAGAGGGAGAGGAGGAGGGAGAAGAGTAGGGCCTCATGAAGCCTCGAGCTGCGACACGATGTAATTGTTTACATTGATAGCGTCACTGTCAGGGAGCTATTTGTCTTGATGGTGGAAGGTCCCTCCTAACACCCCATTACCAGCATCCCCTTCTCTTCGTGAGGCATTCTGAATACGGCGTGAGAATTGGCGAGTTCTACCGGGTGGTACAAGCCATCTCGCTCCGAGCACCCTTCTTCGTTGCATGCGCTATAGGCTACACTTTTGACACGCGGATTAGAGCGTGAACGCTTCTCTCGTGCAACTCATGAATTCTCCCAACCCCCACTTACCCCTAACCCCACTTTCAGAGGCAGGCATCAACTTATGTTATCATGTAGGTATAGTTTAAAATACTCCTATGAAAACAGGACTATAAGACTGCGGTTTTCAAGTTAATGTGATAACCTCTCAAGGAGTGTGTTGACCTTACAAGTCTGGAGCCTGGAGGGAGAGAGAGGGGGGTGTATTTTACCTAGACAATTACAGACACATACTCTAAGCAGAGAGTAAAATAGAGTTTGTGTACAATTTTCTACAATCACCAATCCAACGCTTTCTTTGTTTATGGGTGCTTTGTTTATGGTTGCTGTTACATAGTCTTTACTGCGGAGAACCGTGACATCATCACCAGCCTTTCGTTTGTTTTGATCTGGCCTCTCTGGCCTCTCTTTGTGACGGACAGAACAGCTTCTTTCAGCGCGCCCTGGATCATAGAAAATCTACACGTTCACACTTAAACTATTGCAGTTTCGAAACAACCTCGAGATTTTCCCTGTGTTTTTCACCTTTCAATTTTTTTTAATTACTTTTATTTATTTTTTTACTTTTTTTTGGTTGACTGCGTTTTCATCTGCGGTGTTGAATATTAAAGTAGAAAAATGTAGCCTACAGTTAGGCTATAGAATAAGAGGTTTAGAATACATTCATTAAACAACCACGTTTTAAAGGCAATATTTACAAACGTTTACGTGGCTCGACGTAATGTAGTGACATGTGGTGGACGTATGCATTCCAAAACAAGTATTTGTGTGTATTTTCGTGGATTAGGCAGCAGGGACAGGAGACGATGACATGCAGTGCAAAATAGGCCCAATCCTCACAAAGGGGGAATATCAGAGTCCTAATGCTTCATTTAAACTGAGGGTTTAAACTGTTAGACGTTGCTTTGCTACTTCAACCATGCTGGATATTAGCCTTGGCTTTTGGTTGTAAACAATTCAGCATTGATTAAATCATCTGTAGCCTACCTGCTTTATAATTGGACTGCTCTGCACATAAGCAGGTGAGTTCGTCCATTTTCTAGGGACCAAACAAAAGTAGGCAATCTGTAGAATTAGTCTAATGGTTTGACCCAAATAGAACCAAATTAGCTGTCCTTTGTGTGTACCCAAGGCCTCGTTTATAACCAACAATTTCGTATTTTGTGTAGCCTATTATAGGTGAACTATTTCAGTGGACACGTGCAGACATTTCCTCCCCACATACACAACCCTAAAGCTGACGACATTTTGAACTGTACCATTTCAAAGTGCAAAAGCATGTGAGCATATATTCACTTGTGCTTTCATCTGTTTCCAAATAACATTAGGCTGTACGGTGTGAATTAAGACATTGATTTGGTGTTTTGTATATTCTGGTTCCGTTTGACCTCGTGCAAATCCCAACCCTGTTCCAACATCTCATTGACAATACTCTTCATTTTAAAAGATTTCCTTTCAAAAAAAAAAAGTCACTCTGAAGGACGTTTTACTTTTCAATCGGCGTGCGAGTCTTTACCCTCACCTTCTGATTGTCTGGACACAAGAAGGCCTGTATTGTGTTGTGGTCAGTTCGACTCTCCTGCCTGCGTGGCCTGTGTACAATCAAACGTAAGCACCCCACAAAATAACAAGCAAATAAAGAACTAGATCACAACCAGTTGCAACAACCGCCAGCTCCAGGGTCCAGTTCCGTTGCTGCCACGTCCATTCCAGTAGGAACATACGGAACCTCAAAAAGATGGTTTCTTCAAAAATTATTCCTATTCGAAGTAATGTCTCGGAATTGACTATTTGAAAGAGAAGTAGCTTTGGCCCTGTTAGGCGCGTTTAATTACAAGCAAAATAAGAATATTCGCAAATCATCATGAACACCAACATGTTTTGGAAATAGCCTACGCTTTGTATGGTGGGTGGCACTTTGAAGAAAACCCTGATTTTGTTTGATGGTCGAGACCAACCGTTTCGGATTGTGTTTGTACAGGAGCAGGCCTAATTACCAACAAGGAGTGTTATCTTAACGACAGAAGATTTCTCCTCTTTCTCACACACAAAGCACAAATTAAGGTTTACAACACTAAAACCATGGTAGGCCGAGAGAAACAATCCAATCAAGTAAAAACATTATTTTCAAAATAATGTAGGACTAGCCTATTTAGCTTATTCAGAGTTTGTCAATATAATTCCAAGAGAACGTGTCTCTCAGAGCCATGTCAAGATGACAATAAGCGAACTTCATCACACAACAACTTGGAATGCTTCATATCCACTCAAAGAAGAAAATAATCCAAATTCACATTCGAAAAGCAACAAAGCACACCTTTGAAGACCATTTAAGATCCAACGTAATTAATGTCGCTCTGTTTTGTTTTGTGTCTGTAGAAAAAAAATATGAAGAAGTAGAAAAACACCTTAACATTTCCTGAATTTCTGTGCCGTTGGGGGAGACACTGTCAGGCCGCCTGGCTGCCAGCTCCACACCGGGTGGGAGCGAGGGGGCGGCCGGCTGTCCCTCAGAGAGTTCAAAGAGTAAGCGGGGCTCAAATCCCCATCGCTGCCAACAACCAGAGACGGCGGCGACGGGAAATTCGCCATGAAGCTGAAAGACCTCTTCAAAGATACTGCTACATTGCTGAACGCACGTTTTCGTTTACTTGCTAGTGTGAAATCATCTGTATATCCCTCGCAAATCTCAGCTTTTCCAGTTAGACGAGAACATGGAATCTTGTCGACTTTAGACACATTCAGTTTAGGTTGCGTCCTCGACATACCAGCTATCCCCCCCAGCACCAGAGTCCTGTAGTGCTTCCTGACCCTTGCGCCATTCTTGTACTCCCCTTCTTCGGGACAAGGAGTGTGTTGAGTGCTGCATTCCTGCGAGGGAGTGGGAGCCTCTGGAGCCGCGGCGGGGCTCTGAATGGCTTTAGTCTTGTAGTTTAAATAGTCAGGGTGTTTGATGTCACCGCTGGGGTAATGATCGTTGTTGACATCGGCCTCATCTCTTTTGCATTGGAATCCAAATGCCTGGCTTGAGTATTCATTTTCATCATTGCTCTCCTCCACCTTAATTTTCACATTTTGCAGGACAAACGGGAGCGCCTTGGCCGCCTTGGTGCTCTCGCAGTGGGGGCCCCGACTTAGGGACACGGGGGATTCCTCGGGCTCTGTTTTAATGGTTTTCAGTGGAGATGGTAATTTTATGATGGGGCTAATTTTGGTCTCTCTTTTGAGATTTATGGCCAATGAAAGATGGCTGTCGGTCGATTTGAGGAACTTCGTGTCTTTTACATGACCACAGTGTGAGCTCACTACGGGGGGGCGCTCGCTTGCGTGTTCTACTGTCCTGCATGAGGGAAATACTTTATTCCTGTTCGAAGACGGTGAGAGGCCTTGTGGGTAAAAGGCAGTTTTAACCGGGTTAGCACTCTTCGCGTCATAGTGCGGCTCAGAAACGTTCCCCCCAACAGTCTCCGTAAAAAAACTCCCTGGCCTGGGCGAAATAAACGTCTGCTCTGGTTCCGCGTACGGCTTCCCTTCCCCGTTGGCTGAGTCACATCTCTGGGGTTTCCTGTGCCGTTCCACGTCGGATTTTCCACCAGGCTCCGGTGTCCTGTGTTCCGTCTGCTGGTGGTTATACTGGAAAGTTGGCTGCAGAAGCAGAGATGGTTTGGGGTTGAGGGTTCTGGTTTTCGGGAGAGAAGTGAACCTGGCCCTTCTGAAGCGAATGCTCTGGACAGAGACTTGACTGGACACTGAACTGGAGTCGGACTGACACGAGCTCTCCTCGTCCGTGCTGATTTCAGAACTCTCAGACGGGCTCTCATCCTCTTCCTCGTCGGAAGTTCCGGAGATGCTACTGGTGGACAAACTCGACCCGAAATCCGAATCGTTGTTGACCTGCTCAGAGTAAGAACTCGACTCGGTATCGCTGCTGCAGCTCTCCTGGAAACTATGCTGGTGGTGATGATGATGAGGTCCATGGTTCAGGTAAAACTCATGACCGAGGTTAAATGTTCCCAAACTCTCGTTACCGTGTCTTTTTGGCTTGTTGCAGCACTTGGGCTGTACGAGGAGGACAGGGGTGTGATGTGTGTGCCTGCTCCTGCTCCAAGTCTGCTTCGCGAGGTCCCTGCCGCCGCCCCCCTCGCGCCTCTTCTTCCTTTTGTGAAATAGGTCGGTAGCTGCGCCCGGGAGCTTAGACTGAGCAATGGCGGACTGAAACACTACCGGTTGTCGATTCACGACGCTCCTGAAAAACGAATGTCTCTGGTTGTATGCAACACAATTCCCTGTAATCTGACCAGTTTCATAGTTTTTGAAGGGTGTATAATTGGATTCCGAGAATGAAGAATATTCCTGATTGTGTTTTTTATTAAAAATTTGAGGTAGATTGGAGTCGGGAAGCTGAGGGACTTCTCTCCTGCCGGCTTTGTTGTTAAGGGGCAGAGTCTGAGGAACGTTGTGCAAACTGAACCAAACTTTCTCCTTCCATGACCTGCCGCGTGTGTCCTTGTGGAGCAGTTCCTCTCGCGCATCCCCAGGGGAACTCTCTTTTACCTTCTTTTTGTTGGATTTTAACACGCGCTCCGTTTTACAGGAAAAATAGAGAGCCTCAACATCCTCCCGTGATATGAGTGTACATTTAGCCGCATGGAAGGCGATAGAATTTATTGCTTTGAGCTTTCGCAGTTCCTCCAGGTCACAGTGGTGCTTCTTCACGTTTAGGTGGTCCATCCGTTTATGAACAGTGGTCCGAGGAATGTTTTTGAGAAGGTCAGTGAAGACCTGAGAGAGAGCGAACATTTGTTTGCCTTTGATCAGCAGATATCCCAGTTTAACTCCCTGCATTTCCTCAAAACCACTTTCCAAGTCTCCCATGTTTTTCTCTCTCTATTGTATCAATTGCTGCATTTCAGTCGATGCACTGTCCTCAAACGAGAATTGCACAACAAAAATGCATAAACTTCATGTGTTCTTGAACTATACTCAAGGCATGATGATTCGGCCGTAGAGGATGCCTTCTAGATCTCCACGCTGCTTCGCCATGAAGAACCAAACTTTGACATTAGAGTTAAATGGAGTTGATGTTGAATGGTTTGCATAAGCCGACTACATCCGTCCCTTGAGTGTGGTCCGGACCCGGCA
The DNA here is from genome assembly GCA_036025375.1 of Retropinna semoni. Classification (NCBI taxonomy): domain Eukaryota; kingdom Metazoa; phylum Chordata; class Actinopteri; order Osmeriformes; family Retropinnidae; genus Retropinna; species Retropinna semoni. The sequence continues at coordinate 6,619 of JAVQJY010302050.1, read as the reverse complement.
TGGTGAAGGAATGCGACTGATGTGTCCAGCAGACCGGCTGCTGCCTCTCTGTCTCCCTACCTGCCTCTGCCGGCTCCACTCCCCTCTGGCCGAGAGCAGGACGAGTGGAAGGTGTACGCCACGGCTACATGAGAGGGATAAAAAGAGAAGAGAAGAGAGAGAGGGGTAGAGAGAGTGGGAGCGAGCAACAGAGAGAGAGAGAGGGAGGGAGGGAGGGAGAGAGAGAATAAGAGCCAAAATGCAGCTGCTATTCTTGCTGCTGGGTTAGCCACAAATAAAATGACAGAGGGGAGGTACGCGAACCCGGAGACACCTTCATCAATTAATGCCCTCACAGTGAAGCCGATTGGACGCTGGTGACAGGTGATGCAATAAAAACGGATATTCCACCCCCCAGAGCCCACCCCCGCCCCACACCATTACCATCGCTTACTCTTCTACCCTCCACCTCCGTTGTTTAAGAAAATAAAGCAGCACTGACTTGTAGGCTGCACATTTCAATATTGGTATAGTATTGGAGAAAGGTCGTTGGATAACCACCACTATCTCTAGGCTGTTGGAGAGGCCCATGGACAAACGGTGCATTAGCATTATTGAGGCTATATTAAATTGTTTATGTCGGATACATATTTCCCAAAATACGTTCTAGTGTATAGCAATTGTTATAATTAATATTGTTAAATGTGAATCAAAAACAAATGTTTTGCAGTGTAGCCTACACTTTTTTCAATTCCACAAACTTAGCTAGTTGTTCTCGATGTTATTAATCACCTATTATTTTTAAAATGTGTTTTTACATAAATGCTTGCAGTTTTTTATACATTCATTAATTTAGCCGGCTAAATTTAGTGTGTGTGTGTGTGTGTGTGTGTGTGTGGCACGCAGAGTGGACAGTCGAGGGGGAAATGAGCGTATCTTTGCGGTTGCGTTTGTGTGGCTGTAGATGCCCACGTCCTTTGAACGCCGAGGTTATAAAATACAGCATAAAGCATATTCTACTGTCCACGTCTGATGTTTTTTAAATGTTGTACCACGGGCCAATCGTTTTCCACAGAATACAGTCTCTGTAGCCGATAACCCCGTTGTTCCCTTGTTTTACCATGGCAAAACATAAACAACGTGACGGGTGATTAGACAGGGAAAAGCTCGTGCCTCCACGTGCAGTAAAAGTGAACAGTCATGGTTTCTATTCCCAGGGTCATAAGCTTCATACAAATGCTTAGCTCAGCTTCATAACGCTTAACTATAGGCCTACTTGGCCTACGCAGCCGTGTTTTGTGCAGGTACGGTGTAGGTTGTGTATGAGTGTCCACATTTTAAATGTTTATTAGCCGAAATAAGTGTAGAACTAGAACGCATAGTCTCTGCAGAAAAAGGAGCCTATAGACTCCCGCGCGTGCACACACACACGCGCTCACACCGCCAAGGACTGTAGGCATAGAAGGAGCGAAGAGGGAGAGGAGACAGAGACTGACAAGAGAAATCTCAAGCTGCGCCATATCATCACTCACACCGCCCTCCCCTTACATGTAAAATAGCCAGTAATGGATTCTTAATTGTTGGTTGTGTGTGAATTTAATCTCTACACCGTAGAATTATGTAGGATGGCTGTTTAAACTGCACAGCTCCGATTATTTGGCCAGTGGCATCGGTAGAGATCACCCGTTATTTCAGCCTTCTTTTGTGAGTGTCGATGGAACCGGACGAATTCAGGCCATATGCTGACTGGCAGGAGACGCCACTGTGGTTGCATGATCACGTATGATTCAAGGAGGCTGGATTCAGGAATTGTGTGTGGATGTGTGTGTGTGTGTGTGCGTGTGTGTGTGGTGGGGGGTGTAAGGGAGGGATGTGTGGAGAGGGAGGCATTTTCGATTGAAGAGTGGTCCAAATGGCGGCCATGGATAAACCTTCACACTTTGCAGACATAGGCTTAATCTTAGAGTATAAATAGCCTCCCCTGTTGGCCTACCTGACCAAGTTGCAGATGGGATTGGTGGTAGGGGGAGGGGAAGTTGAAAGAGGGGGAGAGGGATTTTTAAATAGCCCACACATCCTGTGCGCTTTAAGTCTTTCATAATGAAATGAAGCTAGTTCGAACAGGAAGGTCCCACCCTTGTTGATAATGTAGGTCTACATCTTGGACTCGTGAGATTAGATAGATCATAGCAGTGATTTTACGCAATTTCTAAACATAAGAAACCATAACGATAGTCTAATTTAAAATAAAAACACCCAAGAACTTTTTTTAAAAATAAGTGAGCAGTAGCCTACTGGAACTACAAATAAAAACTATCATGTTAATATGTATATGAATAAAAGAGTGTATATAATCTTTAAACTTGGCTATATTGAGGATGTGCGTGTGAAATATATTCGGCGCTATACACCACAACACACAGGTTAGCATGTGCATATCGTTTTTCGATTTTAATTATACTGCATCATTTTAAAAATATTATATCGTCACTATATTGCCATAATATACAGTCTTGGTGTAATACAATTTAATCACCAAAGCTTTGCTCTCTTGTACATAGAGAAGCAGAAGCAGAACGTTTTTGGGACGAAGCTTTAGATGCAACTCTGAATTACCACCCTGTCCTTCTTCAAGCTCTGTGCTCACGAGTTTACCTGCATGAATTGAACAGATACTCTGTTCCTGGGCGTAGGTACCGGTATGAACTCACCCTGGCCCGTATAGCTGGGGTGGGGGGTGCTCTCGGTTGTGTCAGTAGTCCACAGACTCTCATCTCGCCGGTGACCCGTGGCCTCCAAACTTTTGTAAGCGAGTAAACCCTAAAAGATGTGTGCGTGCGCACTCTCTAGGTATTCAAGTGAGGCCTGCCGAATGTGATTTATGGTCATCCACAGACAGCTACACCTTCTATCATATGTCATGGAAAAGGAATCAACGCCTTCCTGCAGGACACACGTCAGCAACTTTATCAGTTGATATACCTTCCTCTGCAAGTCAATGTCGATCACATATAGGGCCTGTATAAGGTAAAGTATTGGTAGAACGAACAGGGAATCCCCTCTTTAACAGAAGGCGTGCAAGGGAATAAGTCTGCTCTTCGACTACGGTGCACAATTCCCGGCCAGACCCACACGGGGTGTGTGGGGTTTCCCTGTTTTATAGACGGGGTGTGTGGGGTGTCTCTACAGGTCCGGAGTCTGATCAGATTATTGCGCTGAGGTCGGGCCCCGCCATGCTGTTTGTCATAACAAGAACACAACATTGACGGTTTGGAGCCCACAGCATCAGTCTTCCTACACTACGTCTCGAAGCAGCAGATGTCGAAGCAGATCTCTGCTTCTTACCTGTTTCTTTGGGGCTTGTCCAGTAAGTTTTAACAAAATTAAATGGCACAAAGCATAAACTCTAAACATTCATTATAAACCACTAGCTACCGTAACCCCTTCGCACTATATAATCTTGGTTAAACAACATCTGAGTTCGGTAATAAAAATGTCTGGAGTTTTTTTCCATTTGATTCCAAAATGTAAGAATATTTGCGCGATTTTTAAAAAGGTTTATCATGGACATTAACGCACTTTTATTGTTTGCACACTATGACAAAGATGTGGTCCATCAACCTTTTTTCACACACACACACACACACACTAACACGTACATACACACACACACTCACAGGCGTCTAGGAACACAAACCATTTAAAGCAAAATCTCAAATCCCAAAACGAGTTTGGAATTGTGCTATTCCCCTTTATCTGTACTATTTACTGTATATATGCCCTATGAACTATCCTGTGTTACTGCTGAGTTAAAGCCATGGTGGATTGATCATCTGCACTATTGTGAACAGTCACCTCTTCCCTGTTTTCTACAGCCCACCTCGGAGTTCTCAGCGCGGGGCTCGGGGGGAGACGTGACCGGCTGACCAGGAGGGTCCCCACAGCGGGAACTACCAACCGCGTGCTCGGAGTCTGTTGGTCAAAGGGAAAACACCAAAACTGGCAAACCGGCCTTGTTCATTTCTCAAAGCGCACGTCGATCACTTCAACAGATATATGTATTTGTTGTTATATTTTGGCGTGGAAATCTCAGCGCAGAAGTTTGATAGAGCAGAAAGACTGAAAAAACTCGAAGTGAAGGTAAGACACACTTTTCTCTTACACACACAAGCTCTCTCGCTCTATTTCCTTCTCTCTCACACACACACACATACACACGCACGGACATACACACGCGCACACTTGTACGTTTACCCCGTTCTTTCAAAACAACAGCATAACAATTGGGCAAGTATGCCTCCTTCTCCCTTCTCGCTTTTAGTAGGCTAGTTTTGTTGGTGCAGGGCTTTTCGTGTTGAAAGTTATTTAGGCAACGAATGAACCATTTCTGTGTAAATAGCCTTCAGCTTACTTTTTGCTATTGGACGCAGATTGTGATCCATGTATATGAACCTTAAGTGTGGGTCGTATGAAAGCCCACTAGCACACTTTAAAGGGACCGAACATATTACTACTCTGTAACTTCCAGTCTAAACACCCTCCATGTTTCCCACGTGTGAAAACCCTAACCGCAGAACGGATATCCGTCAACCATCGTTTATTAATTGAATAATAACACTGGTATGTAAAAAAAAAACACTGGTATGTTGTGGAGGATTTCTCAAATGCAAGGAAAAGAGGTCACTTGGTGTAGTGCTGTGTTTGCCAGTGCACATATTTAAATCAAACTTTAACCCTTGCAGTGGATTAGTCTTTCTTTGAGTTTTAGATTGAGCAGTTTTAAATGACAATTAAAAAAACTTAGTTTTATTTTTTTCATTGTTTGGATCTGTTTATGTATGGATCTGTTTATGTATTGTATTAGTTTGGTAACACTTTTTTTTTTTACAGCGGACCTGTGCCTTCAACCAAAACATTTTGTCATTTTTAACAAACGTTTTTTCTAACTCAATTTGTCATTTGTTTGATTTTAGTTTTTTTATGGGGACATAGCTATTTTCTTGTATCATACTCTACACTTTTTTACAAACCTGTGTCACTCCCGGCACCAAAACAATAACTCTGGGTCTCATAGGTAGAATGTGATTTTACATGCAATCCGAGCCGGGAGTTTGAGTGGGCCAAGGGGGAGGGGGTCGGAGGTGCCCCAGTCACCTTTCACCCAACAGTGTCCTATTGTGTCCCTTTGCGTTGCTAGCAGAGCAGAAGCAGAGAATGTGTTTAGCCAAGCAATCAGCATGAACAACAGGTAGGGTATGTTTTCATGTGCACAATGTAGGCTAAGCTAGCATGTCTTAAGTCTTCCAACCAAATGTTATGTGAATTGGTAGAAAATAAAAGTATTCTCCATCCACGGGCTTCCATGTGTTGTGTTATATAGTGTATAGTGTGTCATATAGCCTACTCTCAAATCATGGACTATAAGCCATTGTACACAGACATTTCACTGACATGCGTAATGAGATTTCCGATTTTAAACATAGCCTACTTTGAATTAATCTACAGTTATTTGGCGTGTTATTTCAGACGTTAAAAGTCTTTGACTTTTAAACAAGATTCGATTTTATTCATCTTAATGTCTGATTCCACTTTGGTCGACTAAGCCCACTTGGCAGCCTAATTTTGTAACCCAAACACACACACACACACACACACAGACACACACACACACACACACACACACACACACACACACACACAGTTAATGGAATGGCACGGCCGAGGTATGTTTATATTTAGTGTGGTCATGTCACCATGATTTAGGAAAAGTGGATCTAGCCTGAAACAACGCTTATTTTGTAATGATGACCCGGTCTACGAAGCGTAAACTTCTTGCTTGCCCGACATAAACTATAATATATGTAAAAAATAACTAGAAGTCCAAAATCTGCGTCAGAAACTAGAGAGACCATTAAACTGCAATTATAAACCAGTGCATACACTTTTACGAATCTCCATCCTTGTCCCCACGTCCAACCCAATTAGGAAACAATAAGATTGTTCATATTTAAGCCAAAGAGGACGTTGTACAGATAGATAGCGAACCACGAGAGTGTGCTGACATATAAAAGTATGCATACTGTTGAGATATTTAAATGTGAGCCTAACGCTCGAGGTATTTCTCTCTCTCATCCCCCAACGCGCCAATCAAACACTATGTAGTTACACATTTCGGTTTTTGTTAGAGCCAACACCATTTGATTAAATGAAGTTTGATCAAAAGACGTGTTACGTCTATGTGTTGTATAGGTTTGAGTGGGCCTAAATGTTAACTCTGGGAGTTAGGATTAGACCGTTTCTTTCTACGAAAGAGTTTTACATGTTCATAGGCTCTATGTTGGAACTGTTTGCATAGATCACAATGCAGTGCCTCCCCACTACCAAACAGGGTTTTAGGCTAACCATGGTTGCTGCAAACAGTCTCACTACTTTGCATAGGACGTAATGATGGTTCTCATTTAGGACAACCCAGACCTGTTTGTTTCAGGATAGGTCGGACTATTCTATTTGGCTGCAAATTTTCTAAAGGAATTGGACGAATTTGACGAAGTGAGCAATTTGCTGAGAAGAAGAGTGACTATAAGAAGACTATATTTCTTTATTTGTTATTAAAGTAAATATGTGGAAAAAACCTTGTGTC
>JAVQJY010301178.1:0-12616 GCA_036025375.1 Retropinna semoni | reverse complement strand
GAGAGAAAGAAAGGAGGAGAGAGAGGCAGAAAGTAGGAGAAAGAGACAGCAGGAGGAGAGAGACAGCAGGAGGAGAGAGAGAGACAGTAGGAGGAGAGAGACAGCAGGAGGAGAGAGACAGCAGGAGTAGAGAGAGACAGCGGAAGGAGAGAGACAGACAGTAGGAGAGAGAAACAGCAGGAGGGAGAGGTCAGCCAGTTCTCTGGTGGTGGTGTAGAGTTCTACAGGCGACCAGGTTTTGACAAACACGCGGCCAAATCGGACCTGAAGGCAGCATATAACATTTTACTGATGCTATTCGTCACAGCTCACTGAGCCCCAGGCCCACCAAGGAGCTCACTGATGGCCAGTACTAAAACAGTAGGACTCTGGGAAATTTGTACAGTTTTAAGACAGGAGTTTGACATCTTCAATGAAAGAAAATCACTGCTGGCGTAACATTTTTGAAGTGTGGATATTGGAACCACTAACTTAAATAGTACTAATAAATAAAAGTGGAGTCATATACGAGTCAAAACAGACTGTCCCAGAAACCCCTCTAAAGGCAGGTACACTGATTGTGCAGGTGTGCGTGTGCATGTGTGTGCTTGTGTGTGTGCCCCCCTCAGATTTGTTCACAACTACAAGGAATTCAGAAGTTCTCAGAGGGATCTTTTCTGCCAGTGGTTGGAGACGAGGTTCAAGTTCAACCCTGACCCCTCTCCTGCCTGGCATTGTGTGGCGGCCATTGATGTTTCGTCAAGCGGCAGTAACAGGGAGAGCAAACTCTAAAGCCCTGAAAGAGCCTGGGGGAGGCGACAGCAGGAGCCTAGGGCCACAGCACAGCCACGCCCACTCTTCTCCACCGACCAACCAGACCCCAGCTCCCCACGCCATTTCCCAGCATGCTCTCTCTCTCCCCCGAGGTACCCAGAAGCCGTCGGCTACGTGGGGAGGGAGAGGGGAAGAGGCGGAGAAGGAGGCTGAGAGGGCAAAAATGCAAATGCAAAGTGCTCCATCAGCCAAGTGTCTACTTCTCCCTCAGATGCAAAGCAACCCTTCACAGCATTTGGCCGTTCCCCTTTTAAAAAGGAATCTGCTTGCAGCTGACCAGCCTGCTTGCTAAAACCACCTCCCTATTAACACACACACACACACACCTCTTTATTCACAGAACTCCACAGTGCCTGAACACACCACACACCCCCACTCCCAGAGAGAAAAAAGCATGGCTGACAGTCCAAAATTAACTCAAGGGCGAGCAGAAGGTCTGCTTCATTGTGCTCTCTCTCTAGCAGGCCCAGCCTCAGGCTGCGGCACACCGCCCTCCCTGGCCCTAGCTCCGGCCTCGACCTCAGTATCAACCCCGACACCGGCGCCAGCCCTAGCCTCAGCTCTGGCCCCGGCCTCAGTCTCTGTCCCGAACCTCAGCCCCGGCCTCAGACAGAGTCCTGGTTGCAGCCACAGCTCTGGCCCCAGCCTCAGTCTCTGTTCCGAACCTCAGCCCTGGCCTCAGACAGAGTCCTGGTTGCAGCCACAGCCCTGGCCCCAGCCTCAGTAGTTGCCCCAGTTCCAGGTTCAGCATTCATCTTAGCCCTGGCCCCAGCCTCAAACTCAGCCCTGGCCCCATCTCTCCAGAGAGCGCTGAGAGAGCCCGGGTCAGAGAGGGTCAACATACACACCTCCTGGCTGGGGAGAGGCACGGAAGTCAGCAGGATGGAAAAAAGAGGGAGGGGGTGGAGGGAGGGGGTGGAGGGGGGGAAAAGGAAGAGGTTGAAAAACAGGATAAGATGAATGTTGCTGCTTGGGGTAAGAAAGTAAGCCCCAAGTCATGCTGCCTTCCCATTCAGTCAGCCAGTCATGCTACAGCAGGAATATACTGGAGGAGATAGCGCTCGTCCAGGCTGACTCTTATCACACAGAGCAATTCTTTAAAAAACAGTTCATTAAGCCCTCTGAGCACATTTTAATGACCAATTTGAAAAGCTATTGATCAATCTGCCCACAGTAACAAACGAGACAGATTGTAATGGATCTTTAGGACTCAAATTCAATACAAAGTCTGGGGGGATGTGGGGTTGGGGTGGGGGGTGGGGGGTACTGGGGGCTGCTGGGAGAGAGGAGGAAACTACCTGGCTGGATCAGGGCTCTGTGTGTGTCTCTGTCAGTGTTCCAGCTCAGTCAACACACATGACATTTATTTCCACCTGTTTTGTGTACAAATGCAGGAGGTGGGATCGCTTGTTGCTCGGGCTATCCAATAGGACTCCCTCCTTCTCCCCCACCCTCTCTCTCTCTCTCTCCCTCTCAAGGACAGAGAGAAAGTGTGTCACAGATCCTGTGTCACGCTCACTGGCTCTTCCTGGTCCCCTGACAGGCTAGGATGGTCAGAGCCTAGACTGAAGCTGGGGCCGGGGCCGGGGCCAGGGCAGGGGCTGGGACTGGGAATGGGGCCCGGGCTGGAGGAGAGGAGGGAGCCCATCCATCAGAGATAGACTGCACTTTGATCACACTTCAAACCAGGGGCCAGCCTGGGGAGCAGGGCCAGAGAGGAAAGGAGGAGGAAGGAAGGAAAGGAGGAGAGGGAGAGGAGAAGCCATCGGATTAAAACCACCCTGCTCCACCTTTGAAGTGCCACTCGGAAGCTTCGATGGCAAAGAAGGGGAATTAATGTGCAGCTACATGTGCCCTTTCATGGGCCGTGCAGCAGATCTCTCTCAGCGCGCGCGCAGGCGTGCACAAACACCACAGTGTGATTAGGGCCTTGAGGGATGGCGCTGGGATCAGGCTGCAGCTGGAGCTCTTCCCCAGGAGCCCAAACTGCTGGGATCAAAAGCACACCCCTCGCCTGGGGGCTCATTCTAACACACACACACACACACATCATTCAGACCCTATGCAATTACACACCGACACCATACACAAACGGAACAAAAAAAACGACCACTCACACCGCCTAGGAACACAACGATTAATGCAGTTTACTGGGCTTTCAATTAAAGGTGTGGAGGACAGCATGTCACACAGAGATCATGGATGCAGAGGCGGTCAGGGTTCTCAGAGACGTGGTCCAGGACACAAAGCAGGCTGTTGCGCAAAGTTAGCTCAGGGGACCAAACAGTAAAGGGCTGTGGTGACTGAGTGACTCAATGCTTAGTCAAAGATGAGTCACATCACCTACACTAAACTCTGCCTGGATAACTCTGGTTCTCCTCCAAGCTCGCCTCTCCATCTTGGCTTCATCTGTTCTCTGCTACCCCCCCCCCCCCCCCCCGCCGCCCCCTTCACTTCTCACCCCTCCTCATCACCCCCACCCTCCGTTCTCTTCTCACCGTTCCTCATCCCCCCCACCCCCCGTTCTCCTCTCACCCCTCCTCACCCCCCTTCTCCTCTCACTCCTCCTCATACCCCTCTACCCCTTGTTCTCCTCTCACCCCTCCTCACCCAGCATGAGTCTGTGCTCAACTCTGCAGCACAAGACCAGCGGAAACTGTGACGAGGACAGATAAGTCTTGAACCCCTGCCACACCTCGAGCACAGAGATCAGATGTCGAAGTTTCTGACTCACAACGTAGAAACCCGCATCCCGGATGGTGATGGCAACAAAACCCCTGTCTGGGCGGGCATGTTTCCTGGAACAGCACCAGCCTTGTACCGTACCAGCAATGAAGTTCTCCACCATCTGAGAACGACTGGAAAATAAGGCGATGGGAAAAGGTTGAGATCTGCCTAGCCGAGCACCTCGTGTCTGTCTGGAGGACTCCTCTAGTCTGTGGAGAGCTCAGCTTTCCAGCTGCTCTCAAAGGGCCCTCACGCATTTCACTGGAGTTCTGAGGCAGTCAGCCTCTGCTTCACAGTCAGCTTTGCTTCAGAAGTCCTTCAGAGCTATCTGTAGTCTGGTGCGGTGTACGGCTGTGTTCCACGGCTCTACCACAAGGCTCTGAAAGGTCCCTCTGGCTTCACAAATGTGCTGATCAAATACAAAGACGGGCCTTCTGTCACCTGTCACGCGTTCAAACAACGGATCTGCTGCAACGGAGCTTGGAGAGAGCCTTGAAGATTGGGCGCCAGCAGATACCCTTTCTACAGCCTGCCCATTTCACCGCTGAGTTACAGAAAAACACCAGTCCCGTTAAAACAAGACTCAGCTTCTCCTCTTTTCTTCCATCTTCTGAACAAGAGAACAGGAGGATGCGACCTTACTGAGTCTCCACACAGGGACATAATCTGTACTTCAACCTGAGTCGAAGCAGCCAAGCTTCAGACACAACGGACAGCTCGCTACCCTGACCCCAGCAGACTAGGTCAAATCATTCAACGCAACCATGGAAGATACAAAAGAAAAAAAGAAGAGATGCACCCTTTCTTTTTCCAATTAATGTTAACTGTCCTGTTGGGTGCTAATCTCGTTTGTGTGCGTTGTGTGTGTGTGTGTATGTGTAAGATCCCCGTGGCAGCTGGGGACAGCAGAGCAGTGATAAGGTTAGCTGCTGGTTCTAGGGTCGGTATCAGGCTCTGCAGGACTCCTCCTGCCCAGAACAGCCAGTGCTATCAGGGGCTGGGTTTCTCAGCAGAGCCCTGCCTGACACCATGGCCCTCCCATTAACAGCCCCACCAGGGCCTATCTTGCTAGCAGTGTGAGGAGGAAGGGATGGGGGAGGGGAGGCCTGTGTTGTGTGAAGTCCTTCTCTTCTCTCTCTACCCTTCCTTTCTTACCTCCCCCACTCCTCTCTCAGCTCGCATGGCTCCTGCGGGAGCCGACATGTGACGAAACCTCCCCTGCTTCCTCGACACGCGCACAAACACAGGAAAAACGCTCTCACTGCGACACCGCAACCGTGACCGATTTCCGATCACATCTTGAATAACAGAGAACAGATTTAGAGTAGTAAGCTAAAATGTAGCCTGGTTTTCACCATCATCTATTGCCATGCTTGTTGGAACCAGGGTGTCACGTCCACCACTCACACCTCCCGAGGGCTGTGAGGACCCGAGTCTGACACATTAACTTAGTTAGGGCCTCCGTGCTAACTGGTCTAGGCTCCATTTGACCCTGATTGCAGTCTGCAGACCCAACGATTCCACACAGAACGATGGGTGTGGTGACACACAGCCAAAGACTTCACTTTTTGGGAAGGTCTTCTTGAAAGTGTTGAGCAACAACAACAACTAGTACATACACAAAGACAAAAAACCAGTAACCCGTCTACTGAAACAGGCCAGATACACTCAGGGACAGGAAAACACAGAGCCCACACTGAGCTCAAAGTGAGTTTTTATTACAGAGTCAATGTCAGGGCCAGGTGTGACAGGTGGCTGGGAGCTGGGGGAGCCGGGGGAGGCCAGCGAGGAGGAGAGGTGGAATGGGAGGGAGGGAGGAGAGGAAGAACAGATCCTTCCTGAGATGACATCATGTGTGCAGGCAGAGGAAGACAAAGAGGGAGGCCATCCAGAGGCGAAGGCCCCAGGATCAGGAGGAGGAGGATCATTAAGCACAGGAGATGGGAGGCCAGGAGGCCAGGAGGCCAGGAAGAGGCCAGCCCTCGTCCTCTCAGCCTCCTGACTGATGCTTATACGGTAAACACATCCACTTCCTCTCAGAGATGGAGTTTCCTGTCAAGCTGACAACCTGGTGGTCTCATTTCCTCACAATCCCCCCCCCCCGCACAACGCACACACACGCACAACAGGAAAAACACAGCCCATTAACATTACTAGGGGAGAAAGAGTTCCTGACCAGTGTGGTTACAGGGAGTGGAGGGACAGAGAGAGGGAGGGAGAGAGGGAGGGAAAAGGGAAAAGGGAAAAACAACACAGACAGATGGTGGAGGAGGTCTGAGGCTTTACTCTCCTACTCTCCTCAATCCCTTTTACACAAGCTAATGAGACAGATAACACACAGATGAGCTGTTGGTCTGCGAGGGTCAAGCCCTGTTCGCGGAGCGTGGGACGCGAAGAGGCAAATTTAAACCTGTGCCAAACACTGTTCTGCTTCCGAACACGAAATTCGACACTCTATGGTCTTACTTAATGAGAACACGTATGACAGAACAGGCCGCTGGGTAATGACAAAAACATCCATTTGGTGACCAAATCTCACCATTTAAAAACCTTTCAATTGTCAAAGTGGTATATGATTACGATACTACTTCATTTAGCTGGGGAACACGGGACACAGTGTCTCACATCTGCCTCTAGTGACTTCAGAAAGGTCTGACTGGTTGTGCGTGTGCTGTGTGAGAACAGTAACAGCAACTCTGGGTTTGGTACAAATGTGTTTGGTAAAGGCTGAACCACTTGAGATACACTTACTTCCCCTTCCTCTGAACTGCAAACAACTTCAGAGTCTGATCTTTCATGCCCCGCCCACACTTGCATTCTCCACCTGTGGTGTTGCGTCACATTGAATCCCCCAGCTAGGCTGACAGACAGACGGGTAGGCAGACAAGCAGGCAGACAGGCACAGAGACACTAAAATCTCTTGGGCTTTTTGCCCTGTTGACAAGAACTGATATGGAAAAGTGGCCAAAAAACTGGCCTGATCAATCTCCTTTGTACAACCACCTTATCTCCCTTCCTCTTTTACCTTCTTTCCTGTCCTCATCTTCTAATCTCAACCAGAGCCAAGTAGGGGAAAGTCTCGTAAGAACTCACAGCAGAAGGTGAAGAGGCTCAGAAGGGAAAAGTGGAGAGGCTGGAGGTAGAGTGGAACGAATAGAGGCTGAGTGGGAAGGCTGCAGACTGCAGAGAGCGTGGGTGGAGGCTGAGCGGAGAGTCTAGACTCTAGACTCTAGAGGCTGAGTGAAGAGGCTGAGGATGGCAAAGAGCATGGGTGGAGATGGCAAAGAGCGTGGGTGGAGGCTGGGTGGAGAGAATGAAGACTGCAGAGAGCGTGGGTGGACGCAGGGTGGAGAGGCTGCAGTGGGGCTGAGAGTGGGGAGAGGGGCTGCCCCTAGACTGGAGACAGAGAGAGGAACCATGGGGAGCAGCAACAATGGAGCTGGCTGAAACAAACCCCAGTGAACGTACCCCTAACCCCACCCCCCGCCCTCCTCACCCCACCAACTCCCCATGTGAAACCATCTGATGCATGTACTGCTGCGCTCACTTGTCAATCAAGGCTGGGGGAGGGGAGCCGCCCCCGACAATGTGCCGTGGTATGGTTGTTCTGGTTGTTAGAGACACACAGTGGAGGAGATGAGAAGAATGTGTGTGTGAGTATTAATGAGGGATCTAGATCCTTCAGAGGTTACAGGGTGTGAAAAAGAGGTTACGGCATGCAGCAGGGTGCGTGTGTGTGTGTGTGACAGGCAGATGAGCTGGGAGTTTAAGGAGAGAGTGTGTGTGAGTGTGTGTGTGTGTGTGTGTGTGTGTGTGTGTGTGTGTGTGTTTGTAGGGGATGTAGAGCTAAGGGAAGAAGCCCTGGTAAAAAGGGAGGATTCGGAGACAGGAGGATCAGACTAGGCCTAACTGTGCTGATGAAAGGCTCATTGTTAAAAGAGTGTGTGGAGAGGTCCTCATCCCGGCCTTACAAAGGAGCTGGGCATCACAGGGTTAAAAGGTAAAGAGATCAGGATGCAAGCTGCTGGAGCAGAGACCACTGATCCCTTTCAGGAGAGTCTGAAACAAGGCCTGCTGACCCAGCTCTCATTCATATCCCACAGATCCCACCATCTACGATCACTTCCTCCGAAAAAACCCCGGGCCAGGCCAGGCCAGAGCTGGGTTCTGTTGAGGGACTGACAGGCCCCCTCTGACATCAAAGCCCCGTAATTCAACCCAGACATCACCAGCACACTTTAAGTGGATGCTATCTCCTGCTTTAATCCACACACTGGGAGATGGGGGTGTCCAAAGGGCTGGAGCAGACTCTGTCTGACCTAGGGTCTGGATGAACCACGATCCCTCTGGATAGATTTGCCCTGGCCTGGCCTACTCCAATCAATTTTCTCTCAGACAAGAACCCCTAAGCTGTGCTGTGTTCAGCTCTCCCAAGCAGCTCTCTGCTGGCACATATAACAACAACTCAATCTCCCTTTCAACCAGGCGTGGGGCTTTAGGAAGAATAGAGGCTAGCCCCCAGCCAGGCTCAGCCCAGCCAGGCAGCTCCCTCCCTGCAGCACCCTGTCAGAGCGGAGCACCTCCAACCTCCAGGGGGATGGGAAAGAAAGAGCCACCATCTGGGGTTTAGTCATGGTGATGGACTAGATAGGCCCAGGCTGAAGCTGCTCAGGGATTGGGCTGCTGAGGCTGGAGTACACACTTCAGGGGAAAGACTGGAGAGTTGGGAGGCAGGGCTTGTGTTGTCAGTGGAAACAGCAGCACTACAGCAACTGAGGCAGCAACCCCCCCCCCCCCGTATCTGTCTCTCCTCTCTTCTCCAGCACCTTGGTCTGCTGACTGGCTTTGTCAGCCCACTGTTAATCGATTCCCCCTCAAAGCAAATTAGTACCCGGCTCCCATCTTTCTCTGCCTGTCTCCAGTTTAATAAACGGCCCCAGAAAAAGGCCAATTTCCCTGACGCTCCCCCCCTAGATAGCATCAGACAGCTGATGAAGATGTATGGAATTCGACATGATGATCCTCCTAAACTCCAGCACAGGCCAGGCCGAAACAGGAAGACAGGGAAGGAGAAGAGGAGAGGAGAGGAGTGGAGAGAAGCTGAGAGGCTCAGAGGAGTTGAAAGCAGCAGAGAGGAGATAAAAGGGGACAGGGAAGGGCAGCAGAGGATGGGAGAGGGGCTCGGCTGGCGGTGTCCTTGGCTGGGAGGCCTGGGTAATGAAGGGCACATCCTGGAGGACTCACTGAGAAAGGCAGGCAGGCGGGGTCTGGGCGCTAGGGCATTTCAGGGTTTATTTCACAGTGCCAGGGAGTCGAGCATGCTACTCCGAGACAAAGAGCAGGACAGGCAGGGGACGGACAGATGGACATGTCCCCCCAAGGACCTCTTTTAGCCACTCTGGTCTCCGCTGTGCTCCTCCACCACCCCTTCCTTACCCCTTTCTCACACTCTGCAGAGCCTTCCTCCCCCCTCCCCATACACTCCCTCTCTACCTCTCTTTTCTCCCTTGGCCTTGGGACAGAGAGCCTGTGACAGTGAAGTGTAACACAGGAACAATGTGCAAGGAACCGTTTTGTAAGCTCTGCCAAGATGAGGAAAAAAATCCATTATCACCCAGCGGAACCACTGCAGCCCAGAGAGAAAGGAACCGCTCCGTCGACAAGACACCACCTCCCCACTGGATCACTGGGTTTGTTAATATCCAGCCCGGTAGCGGTTTCACAGGGCACAAAAGTTCTGCTCTCAACAGTGACATTCATAAAAGGGCTCCTAGAGAAAGTATCAGGTTTGTTTCCACCCACTGCCACATTGCTTCCTGTCCACTCAGCCATCCCTGGCCTCCATCCTCTCCTCTCCTCACCTCCCAATCCTGGCCTCCACCCCCTCCTCCCAAGTCTGGCCTCCCCCCACCCCCTCCCCTTTCCTGACCTCCCCCCCCTCCTCCCTCTTCCTGACCTCCACCCCCTCCCTCCCTTTCCCTGACCTCCACCTCCTCCTCCCCAGCCACCACCCCCTCCTCCTCTTCCCCAGCCTGACCTCCACCCCCTCCTCAGCAGCCTGAGCACCTCTTACCCACCGATCCTCACGGCCAGGGGAGAGGAGTCACTGCCCAGTGTACACATGACCATGCCTTGTGTAGAAAAAAATGGGACAACAAAACTGCCAATAAAGTACACAGCCTGGTTATCATCATTCACATTTACACTTTAAAAAAAGATTGTTCAGAGTCTACAGTTCATTGAGAGACATTTAGGCTTGGGGTGTCCTGGTGGCTCAACGCCGAGTCCCATACAGAGCTCAGTCCCAACCCGCAGCGGCCGGGTTCGAATCCAGTTTGAGGCCCTTTGCTACTTTCTTCCCCTGTTCTCTATCCCTCACTATCCTGTTAATCTTCACTGTTCGATCTAGCTTATAATAAAGCATGAAAATGCCCCAAAACTGATCTAAAAAACTAAAAAACATCTAGGCTTAACCATGAAAATGCTTTCTTTATATTCTTTCACAATCTTAAATTCTGGGTGTGCTTTGTGATGCCAGGTGAGTGAGAGAGAGAGAGAGAGAGAGAGAGAGAGAGAGGACTCCAGTACTGTGTGAGGCATGGAGCTCACTGTGTCAACACTGATGGGCTGACCACCAGTCCTGGAATGTTGACACTGAGACCCGAACGGAGACTCGGATCACACAACGCTCTGTCAATACCAGAGGGGAGCCTACTCTGTTACGACCAGTGACACCCACTTCCTGCCCCACCTCCCGATCCCTCCCCCAAGCCCAACTCTTCAGTAACCCTAACCCACAACATGCAGATAAAACAGCACTATTTAGAGCAGCAGCCAAATGACATGAATCGACAATAACACAAAGACTTTGCATTAATAACACAAGTGCCATCACAAACAAGTGATTCACATCAGCGATGCACAGCAAAGACAGACGCAAATGAGCCACTAAGAATGAGACAACAGTGTGGGCCCACACTGCCACATGACACTGCAGCCCACTGTTTCCCCAGTCCAGTCGTATCGTCTGGTATGCACT
Source organism: Retropinna semoni (assembly GCA_036025375.1). Lineage (NCBI taxonomy): Eukaryota > Metazoa > Chordata > Actinopteri > Osmeriformes > Retropinnidae > Retropinna > Retropinna semoni. The sequence goes on along the minus strand of JAVQJY010301178.1, from coordinate 2,037 downwards.
GTGAAGTCTAATAAACAGTTCCCCCTCCTGCCTAAAGAAGGGCTGAGTTCCATTCCATGAAGGTGTCCCTCATGTGCCCTCTTCATTCCCCTTCACAGATCGGAGACAGCGAGTCAGGGTTCTCTCTAGTTTTTCTATCCACAGATCTACCATGAGGAGGAAATGGGGGAAAAAATGGTGTCCCAATTTTTGTCCACACGAAAACTGTTGCAGGACAGTAACAGAGAAAGTCAACAATATCTCACCCTATCATTCCCCTGTCCAAGCTACAGTAATTTTAGAAAGATACATTTCCAAGGAGTAGTGTTGTCTGCCACACCATGTAAAATTGCTGACCCTGAAGGGCACATGTTTCAGATAGAATCATCGCCACTCAACTTTAGAGGAAGTGCCTCCGACAGCCCACACCAGCAGCAGGGGCTGCCCTCTCTCAGGTCAACACTGTATTCATCCTCAAGCCCTCTACCAGGACTAGTATTCAAAGTTCATCTGAGTAGGTCTAATGGTGGTCCTGCCTACCTATTTGCGACTACATTTATCACAGTGGAACCTCAAAGGGGCCACCAAATGCAGAACTGCAGTGCTAGTCTGGACACTAACTGTGTGGCTAGTTAGGTTTTTAAAGCACATATGGGGAGCATAAGTTACACCTACATCTCAGTGACCACTGTTTCTGACTGTGCTCTTACATTAGTGCAGTCAGAGACAGGCTCAGTCTCTGCTGTCCACCTCGGCTGATCATTGACTCAAACTGTTCGTCCGATCACCTCCCCAACAAGGCCACATCAAAGACACTAGATCCTCTTAGACCTGGATTTGTGAGCCATTTAGTGAAGCAAGCCACCAGCTATTTTCAGCACAGCCGTTAAAGACACAGGTTAGGTGCTAAGCACAGGTCTGTTCCAGTAAAGGGGCTGGTAATAATAGAAACAGACACCACATGAGATCATTCCAAGTCTGCTTTTACTGGTTAGCATTCAAGGCACAGGTAAGAAATGGTAGGTTTTACTTTTCGATTTAGTTCGGATATTAATACTCCATCATATAAAATCGTATTCACACTTGGATCCAATTGAGTTGTGAGTGACCTTGGACAAATGTCCCTGCCAAATCTAGATAAAAAGATAAAATGGCTAAACAGTCTAAATGCCTCATAATATCCGTCAGAATAGGTAATCCATCAAAAAGATGTTACTGGATATCATCCCCGGTGAATGCAACAGCAGCATGTGTGATTTGAACCTAGTGATGCGGTTAAAGATTGATAACTCATTCGCTCGCAGCTGCGGGACGCGCACCGCGTAAAACCAAGCGGTGCAAGACGATAGAGCTACACTTCGAGAGAAGAAAAATGCGGTCAAGCGATACAAGCCATACATTTTGCCTATTTGATAACAGTCTGCGTTACACAATATTTGATTTACCAATGAGAACCCAGCTCGTTCACAGATAAACAATGGATAAGATCAGCAACTTTCCTGTAAACTGGGGGTGATGAGTGCCCCCCACCCCACCTCGCTTCACAAGCACTCATCCAATAACAAAGCGATGCCTACGTGTGTTTTCTCTCTCCTGAAGGGGGTTGGGGTGGATGAGTGATGGGGACTGTTGATGCGTGATGTTGACCTTACCCATTTTCTCAAAGTAGCATACAATCATTCCTCGATAGATCACATAATTTCCATAGCCATAACTGCGTAGGAAGCAGATATCTGTATCAAAGATAAATTAACTACACGCGGAACTCTAACCAAACAGCAATAAATGTAATAAAGTAACATTGAGTAATACATTTTAATAGTTCCAATAGTGCGAATATCGTCGACTCCGGCATTTTCCTATCTACTTTAACATAAAAAGGCACATTTAAACAAACGCTTGATGGGAAAACACGATTAAGGGAAAAGGAAACAATGCCTCAATGGTAACTGCGTCCCTGACTACCCAGGGCAGATGGCTTGCAACTGCAAGACAATAAACTCATAACTCTCAATGTGAACTTGAATTTACAAATACTGTAAAATAAATACATTGGTC
>JAVQJY010296718.1:0-10665 GCA_036025375.1 Retropinna semoni | reverse complement strand
AGGCCTGGACTGTAACCCTAGAGAAGGACTACGGTGTGGGTTAGGCCTGGACTACAACCCTAGAACAGGACTAGTGTTGGTTAGTCCTGGACTAAAACCCAAGAATAGGACTACGGTGTGGGCTAGGGCTGGACTACAACCCTAGAACAGGACTACGGTGCGAGTTAGGCCTGGACTACAAGCCTAGAACAGGACTACAGTGTTGGTTAGTCCTGGACTACAATCCTAGAACAGGACTTCGGTGTGGGTTAGGCCTGGACTGCAACTCTAGAGAAGGACTACGGTGTGGGTTAGGCCTGGACTACAAGCCTAGAACAGGACCAGGGTGTGTTTGGTAAACTAACCTTCTGTTTGCTCTGCTTGGGCTTCTTCTTCGTCTTCTCAGGCTGCCTCCGACTGGCCTCCTCCCCCTGGCCCCCGGCCTCCCCCTCGGCCTCCCCTTCCTCCTCCGAGCTGCTGTAGCCGGGGGGACGGACCTGCCGTCTGGTCGTCCGCTTGGGGGGCTGCAGGTTGATCCCCGCGTCAGCGGTCCAATCAGAGTAGTCGCTGGACGACTCGCTGAGAGGAGGGGAAACGCGAAGCGTGGCGTTTAAAAAATGACCGGACAGACATGAGATAGAAGATTTCTACGCGGTGAGATTGTTGAAAAACGTGGTTACCTGGAGCTGCTGTCACTCTGCCACTGGGCCTCACCGTCAGAGGACGCATCACTGGCCTCCAACTGCTCCTCCGCCTGTAGAGACACACACACACTGAGCCCTGCAGCACTGCCGAGAGAAAGCGGTGCGCCACCACAGTAACGCCGAAAACGGACGCCGGCCACACCCACCTCGCCGTCGCTGTCAGAGTCCATGAGGCTGTCGCTCTGCCGCGCCCCGCCCCTCCTCGCCCGGTCGGCGGGGCGCCGCACCCGCGCCGAGCGCGTCTGGTAGGAATGCCGCTGCGGTTTCTTCCTCTGGGACGGCCGCAGGGTCCGCGCGGACGAGGCCTGAGGCTCGCTCTGCGATGGGAGGGAGGCCAACACGGGTTAACGGGGCTGAGGGGGGTCTGGATCGAGACTTTCTCTCATCTGTTGTCGAGATGGGCCGCTGAAGGGGAAGGCGGGACTGGGGACACTCACCGTGGCGGCGCTGGCCGCTGGCTTCCTCCTCCTCTCCGTGTTGTAGAGGGAACACTCCACCTCACCTTTGGCCCTTCGGTTCTCCTCCATCACTCTACACAGACCACACACACACACACACACACACACACACACACACACACATCAGTTACTTGTCTTACAGTAGGCTTTGCAGCTAGGGGCATTTCAGGTTGTGTGTGTGTGCGTGTGTATGTGTGCATCTGTGTATGTGTGCATCTGTATGTGTGTGCGTGTGAATATATGTGTGCGTGTGAATATATGTGTGCGTGCCCGTCTCACCTGGAGACCCCCTGCTGTACTTCGTTGACCACCACCCTCCTGCTCCAGGCCAGCAGGTCCCGCTCCGTGGCCATCTGACTGCGGGGGGCGTTGTGGTGCATCTGACGCACGCCCTCCACCTGCCCGCTCCTCCGGAGGCCGACGTTAGGGGCCGCCGCCACCTCTGCCTCGCCTTCAGCTGCACAGGGGGACACATCAAGCGCACCATGTATACAGGGCTTGGAAAAGACTGCTGCCTGGAAGTGTCAGAATTTTTTTTGGAGAGGGCGCATGGGAGAAGGCGGCCTCTATGCTAAGATGCTAGCACGTGCTAAGGTCACGGACCTTCCTGTTCGGGCTGCGCCTCCGTGTCCAGCCCTCCGTCACGCTCGTTCTGCAACTGCCTGATCAGGTTGTCCAATAGGTTAGCTCCCTGGTCACCCTCTGCCGTCTGCTGGCCAATCACCTGCTCCACCACCTCGCCATCACCTGGGCAACGGAGGAGGAGAAGAACATGACGCGGGTGACACAATGCCACCAAATGGTTTTCCATGTTTTCACACAGCAGATCAATATTAAAACGCGCTGATGCAAATAGATCTCTTTAATCGAAAAACGACAAAAGTTTCGATCCCGATGGATCTTCCTCAGATCACAAATAAGCGAATAATAACAAAATTTGAATTTGACGGAACTTCAACTTGGGGCGAGAATCACGTGTCCGAGGGGAATTTAGCGTCGGTGTGGAAGTGTACCGTTAGCCACGTAGCCGAGCTGGGGCACCAGCTGCTCCTCCTTGCAGCTCTCCCTGCCGGGCACCAGGCGCTGGTAGTGGGGCGGGTGGGGGTTCCCGTCCACGTCCACCAGGAAGGGAGGGGGCATGAGGTGGGGGGCCTGCTGGGTCTGCTCGTCCAGGACGTAGTTGTTGGCGTCCCGGATCAGCGGTCGGAAGTCGGTGTGGAAGAACATCTGGTCTGGAATCTGGAGGTGAACGCAGGAGAGAGAGAAGGGGAGAGGAGGGGAAGTGCCGAGTCATCACTCTGTACCTGGCGGAGTGGGAGCAGGTTGGCTGCCAGGGCCGGCCCCCGCGGGAGGCTCACCTTCTCGTAGCGTCCGCTGCAGCCGAACCCGAAGACGAGCAGGTGGCCGTGGGAGTCCGTGCAGGCGAAGTGCTGCCCGTCCGCCGAGAACTTGCAGTCGAAGACGGCGCCGTGGCCCTGGCCCTCGATCTGGTGAGGACCGGGACAGACGGTGGCGTGACTCGAGGCGAAAACGTACTTTTTTCCCCCGTCTTTACGGTAACCTTGCGTTGTATTTCATAGATCTGTATAACGTTGCTTTGTACTTGTGACATGCGCAATGACAATAAAGTTGAATCTTAATCTTAATATCATGGTTGTGAACCGCTCACCATGTTGAAGAAGTTGCGGATCTTGGCCCCCTTGGACAGGTCCCAGATGAAGATGTTGCCGTCATGGCCAGCAGACAGCATGATGCGGGTGTCGAAGGGGTGGGCCTCCAGGACAAACACCTCATCATCGTGGCCCTGTGTGTGTGTGAAAGCGCGCGTGCGTGCACGAGAGGAAGAAAAAATAAATATAAACAAGGCCAAGTTTTCATACAGAACCCCGGTCTGTTTGGATAAAAAAAAATAAAAAACACGCCAAGGAAATGATCTCACAGATAACACGTGCAGCAGCTGGCCAGAGGTGGAGCTCCACACTTTGAGCAGGTAGTTGGAGACGGCGGTGATCACGGTGCGGTCGCCGCGGTCCCACGCCACCATGGTCACCACCAGCTTGGTCTTGTCATCTCCATTCACGACAGCGGACCTGGGAGAACACACTCCTGGTGTAAAACACACTGACGGCCACGCCAGGTGCCTGGACCATTGAGAAAGTTCCTCAAACAAGCCAGGCTTTATTTGGTTAGTCCGACTCAATCTCGTAGAGAGTCTCCAAAGCCCTGAGTCAGACAACCAAAAGAAGCCTGGCTTATCTGGTGAATTTTGCGCCAGGTGAAAGGGGCCCCAGATCCCACGCTTGTGGAAGATCTCTGCTCCTCTCATTGGCTTAGAGCTGCTCCCTTACCCTGGCAGTCTGGCGGTTATGTCCAAAGTGATGCTCTTCCACTCCTGCTGCTGGTAGTGCCACACCCTGGCGGTGCCATCCCGACTGCCACTCACAAACCTCAGGCTGGGGACAGACTCAGACGGTCAGGGACACCGCGGCGCTGGGCCACATCACAGCAATTGTGCACATGGTAAAATAGCCGCGTGAATGACGCTTTTATCCAAAGCGCTTTACATTGATTCGGTGGCTCACTTAACCACTCGTGCCTGCGCGCGCACACACACACACACACACACACACACACACCCACCCACCCACCCTTCGGGAGCAGTCTAGGATTCAGTGTCTTGCTCAAGAACGCTTCGAAATGTGGACAGGTGGAGCCGGGGATCAACCGCCAACCTAGGTTTATTAAACGATCTGCTCTATGTCCCAAAGTGCATGCGATCGTTGAGCGTGTTCACTTACCTGTCGCTGTTGTTACAAAACTGGACCACCACGACTTTGTCCTGGGAAAGAGGAAGTGCGATTTTAAAAAATTATCTAATACGATGACCCTGTGAGAAATATGCAGTAATAACTTCACTGTCCGCCACCCTGCATACACACCATGTGAGCATCCAGCTCGGAGAGCTTCATGGGCGCGTCCGAACCCAGGTAGTACACCCTGATCACATGGTCTGTGCTGCCCGTAGCCAGGAACATTCCACCTGCATCCGAGAGCATCGGTCAGGTCATGTGTTGATGGAACAGCTGAATATACCTTTAGACAGAAGCTAGCGCTGTGGCAAGGTTACGCCTCTATGATCCCCTCGGCACAGGCCCGTCTTACGGTTGATCAGGCTCTATACTACACACGCCACGGAAGGAAGTGGAGGGACACTCACCACTGCTGAAGGACGAGGAGGAGATCTGCACGCCAGGACGGGACCGCTCGATGAACTTGACTGGACGATCACTGCAAAGAGGGGAGAGGGACAAACCAGCATTGATGTTTGGCTACCTCCGCCAGTCAAAAACAAGACAAACCACTGCACTGAACTGGGACTGGGAGTGAAACAGCGACTGTTGAAATACCCAGACGACAAGACTGGAAGGCTGCATCGGAGCTAGCCAGGTTTGGGGCTAACGCCACAGAACTACGACAGGATCCGTACTCGGAATGCCTACCTGAACTTCATGCTGAGCGAGTGCCACTGCCAGAAGCACACCATGCCGTCAGCACCTGTGGAGGCCAGGTACCGCATCGTCCCTTTCACCCCGGGACAGAACTGAGGAGAGACGCGGTCACGGTGACGTGTTAGCCATGCAGCGTGGGTCGAGAGGAGCAACCTCAGACATCCCCACGCCATGTTTTTATTTTAGATAAGATAAATTGAGGTAATCTTTTATTCGTCCCGCAATGGGGAAATTCACATTGTCACAGCAGCAAAGAAGGTGCATAAAAAAGTGTAGACGAGGAACATAAGGCAGCTGAGATAACCAAAAACAGAGAGAAAAGCAGATGGTAAACGCTCAGTTTCAGGGTAGTGTCTCACCTGTATGGAGGTGATGGAGGCGGCGTGGCCCTGCAGTACGGTGATGGGGGCACACGTGCGCAGGCACCACACTCGGATGATCTTGTCGCAGCTGGCCGAGGCGATGAGCGTGTTCTCGTAGTTCACCGCCATGTCGGAGATCTCCGCCGCGTGGCCGCGCAGCGTGGACAGGAGCCGGCCGTCGTCCGTCGCCCAGATCTTCACCAAGCAGTCGTCGGAACCCTGGGAGGAAGGAAGGAAGGAAGGAAGCAAGGAAGCAAGGGCAGAAGGAAGGAAGGAAGGAAAGACAACAAGAGCCGTTAGGACACGTGCGCACAATCCAAGAACGCACACATAGACGTCTTTAATCAAGCTATCAGCAGCATCTAATCAACAGAACTACATCACCGAGGGGTCACTCTCAGCAAAACCATCCAAACACACACACGGCAAGTCATACCGTAAATATCCGCCGGCCCGTGCGGTCGAAGGCCACACAGTAGACCGAGGACAAGTGACCGAGGATGCGCCGGTGCATCTTCAGATGCAGGTAGGTGGTGGACGGCAGGGCGTGGCCGAAACGGGCGGTACCTGTGGCCTGGCGGGCCCCCATGATGGATACTGGACAATAACAACCCAAGGTCAGCTGGGGTTGATAACACGACACTTCCTGCTTCAGAGTGCAATTAAAACAAGAACCTACCAATACTGGGCGGAGCCTCGGCACTGACAGGTGGTTCTGGGGGTCTTCCACGGTGAAGCGCGGCAACAGCAGATCCACTCCATACTGTGTGGCTACAACCTAACAAACGGAGAGAGTTCATTTTAGAATGTAGCGTTTACATGAAGGATGACCAAAGACCAAGGTTCAATCATTGTCAGACAATGTTGGTTAACTAATAAACATAACGTAACTATAATGCATGTATTTAGCTACTTTCACAAACAATGTTTGTTGATCTAGCTTCTTCACACACGCTTTAAAAAAACAAAATGACAATGTAAACAAGCAAAGAACATGGACCATAATAATGGACTAATGAAGGTCTCACTTCTAGCTGTACGCAGCAACGACTGCTTTCCAACCCCCAAAAGGGTTTGGACACCAGGGACACTAGGTGGGGCCTCCTTGTCTATGAGAGGACCAATCTGTCGGCATACACGCAGGAGGTAATCTGCAGGGATATGCTGGTTCAACACCACCTGTAGATACAAATGAGTGGACTGTAAAAAATGCAGTCAATGGAATAATGGTATAAAGCTATAAAATCTATCAAAAAAAACTGGAGTGAAAAATAAGACAAAAAGTCTGTGTAGTAAGTCAAAACACAAACACGAGCACGCACGTAGGCACGCAGAGGCGGCGCCCAATCGGATTCATGCTTTAAGAATTCTCTCTTCTCGCTCAAATAGTAACTGGGATTTCATTGGCTCACAAAAGTGATTGACATTTACAAAGGCCTTGTACATCCTCGTTCTGTTTGCCCTCGGTTAACCCCTCCTCCTTACAGCACACAATACGGTATTTATTGTTTAACATCCATCCATAATTTAATTTAATCAAATGTAATTCCTTAGAATACAACACCGATGAAATGTTGTATAAATATGAACACTGAATTAAAATGTATCAAAAATATAGTAAGTTCGCTAATAACCATAATAAAAAATAACGAAAGTTTTAAGATTATAAAGCCGCTTATAAGTTATCATAACACTCACCCAATCTTCGAAGTTTCGTTTGTATCGCTTTCCGTCCCAACTCCATCGTTCAGGAATCAACTAAAAGGAAGACACGCGGTTGGAAAAGCGCTTCGAAACTCGGTAACATTAGCCTGCAAGCTAAGATACAATAGCTGGCTACAGTATTCTCTCCGTATCAAAAACACAATATCGCAAACCACTACAAAGACAAAGTATGAATTGGTCACTTTCGCGGAAACGCGAAGTACGAATATGCCCTATATCAGAGCGAGCGCAGCTCACCTCATACTCTTCCAGTTCCTCAACAAGGATCTATATGGAAAGATAGTTACTACTAGTAAGAACACATTAAAATGTTTTGGAATTAGTAATGATGTACACTGTCATTCGGTGTTACCTGTGCCGCTTTTTTACATGGTCCCGACTGCAGAAATCTGGCAATGAGGTAATACAATTCTAAAAACAGAGAGAAACATTAGCTCGCATCCACCATTCAGCTAGCATTAGCCAAGTAGCTAACAATTAGCTTACTGGCTAGCTAACTGATACAAGACCTAAATAGTGTTTAGCAGTGTTGATATTCTAGCAAACCAGATGGCAGCACTCACCAGCTTCGATTTGTGAACACTGTTCCCCTGCCATCACTTGATAAGGTCGGCGGCATTAGACTCCCGGGTGCTTTTTTTTGCTAGCTAGATTGCTACTAGTAATAGCCTCTTGAATTGTTCCCCCACTGTATTCGGCCTTTATCTTTCTCAAGCTTTCTGACCACCTGGTGCTCCGTTAGCGCCCCCTCGTGACCAATGAATCATTATTGCAGTTTGGTAGTTCCATCAAAGGCCACACGGTGGTTTTACAAATAAGCCAACTGTCTATTGTTGTTGTTTTTTAACAGCTTTGTAGTAAATAGCTAATAAGTGAACATGTAAGTAACTCACCTAATTTTCAGACAGTGTAATTAGCAAATATGTTCAAATGGCAAGTAAAAATAATGACAAGGGTGCAACATCATGAGGAAAAATCCAATTGCTGTATTTATTTCCAATTAGACATTCAGTACTTCAGTGGATAGCTGCATTTTTAAAGATAGTTCTCATTTAAAAAATATTAGTAATTGATATTCTAAAAGTCCTGTGACTTTAACAAGCCTCTTTGTTGAATAACTAATGTCAGCAAAATCATTTTGGAAATATTGTTTTTAAAAGCAGGTAATCCCACGCCTTTATTATGCCTGGAATGTTTTCAGAAATTGTTTTAATTCCTCTTTTTTTTTTTTTTTTTTACAGATAATCAACTTTAAAAGAAAGCAAAACCCCCAAACAAAGAAAAGCACTGCACATTAAGGGTAAAAATACAACCATTTACAAAAGTCAAATGGTCTGAGTTGGTAAACTTACAATAGGATACACATTGCACCAATTGCAATAAGTCTGCCAGTCAGCAATTTTCTTTCATTTCTAACTTATTACTACCACAAATAAAAAAGAACATAAGTACAGAATTTTAATTTTGCTTCAACACACGTGATATGACCACTTCTAAATGAAACAACCCTCCAAATTTAGCCTTGTTTTGTGCTAAAAACCTGTACCAATAATTACAAAATTTTTGATAAAAATATTCCTCTGTTAATAAGGTAAATGAAATATTGGGGCAAACACATGAGACTTGAGGGCTGTATAAGTGAAGGGGTTGGTTTGACTGGAGCATTGCTACTCGGCCTTTGTCTCCTCTTTCTCAGCTTCCCCCAGGGTCTCTACCTGTGGGACGACAAGGCTAGTCTGAGCGTCCACTGTGATACTTTTTGTGTAAACAGTACAAGTGTCTGTATAAGACTGTATACGTTTTAAGATCATGTGGATTTGAATTCAGTGAATTGATAACAAAAAAATATTACATTACATACAGTGACTTCATAAAAACACAATCTCAAGCTTTTCGATTACCTTCTCTGAATAATGAAAGTACAAAATGATTTAAGGAATTGTATAATTTGTGCATTTTGTAATTGAATTTACATGACCTGAATCTCTATGCGTCACCAAATGACTTACTTCATTTGTCTTGGTCTCGCCATTTTCAGAGTTGTTCTCCTCCTTGGGCTCCTCAACTTTTCCCTTCTTTTTGTCTTCAACCTTGTCATTTACTTCTTTTGCTTTCTGTAAAGACAATTAATGCCATGTCCATGATTTAGGTGGGATATAATTGATTCAACTGGTCAATGTAGATATGTGGGATGTGGATATATACCTTTGCTGGCTTTTTTGGTTTTGGCTCTGGTTTGGGAGCTGGTTTCTAAAATTAGAATAACAATATCACTACATGCAAAATACACATCCCAGAAATGATTATACACACACACAAAATATCTATACACTTAGTGTGTAAGTATGTAAGTGTGTGTGTGTGTGTGTGTGTGTGTGTGTGTGTGTGTGTGTGTGTGTGTGTGTGTGTGTGTGTGTGTGTGTGTGTGTGTGTGAGAGAGAGAGAGAGAGAGGACACGTGTGTGTTTGAGCCAGGTGCTGAGACTGGTGTGGACAGGGACCGCTAGGCCCCCTGACTCCCCTCGGCCTGCCGTTAACGAGCAGAGCACACGCAGTCTGCATCGATCTGGGGGGGGGGGGGCACCCCGTTAGCCAATCACACAGGACCAGGGCCTCAGGGCACCCCCCCACCTCACCTTCAATCTAACACCATCTCTCTCTCTCTTTCTCTCTCTGCTCATCTGCACACAGTTCACAGAGGCTAGGACTGCACACTGCCAGACAAACGTACTAAACACTGTACTCTCTAATACTGGGATTTAAGACATACTAAACACTGTACTCTCTAATACTAAAATGTTAGACATACTAAACACTGTATTCTCTAATACTAGAATGTTAGACATACTAAACACTGTAGTCTCTAATACTAGAATGTTAGACATACTAAACACTGTACTCTCTAATACTAGAATGTTAGACATACTAAACAGTGTAGTCTCTAATACTAGAATGTTAGACCTACGAAACACTGTGCTCTCTACACTAGAATGTTAGACATACTAAACAGTGTACTCTATAACTGAAGACAACAGACTCCTGACTCTCTCTAGCAACTCTAGCCAACCTGAAACCTTCAGATGTGGTCCTCTAGGCCAACTGGTCTATATGACGTAGTCCTACTCTCCGCTCCGCCCCCTCCCCCTCAACACACATACATGCACAAACACACACACGCGCACACACACCGGGCCAGGCAGGTCTATCAGATTAATTACTGCAGAAGTGCTCTTAACATCTGGTCTGGAGGCAGGCCTACCGGGGGAGCGTGCTCAGTCGCCTCTCAGGAGGGGGGGCAGTCAGGGGGAGGGATATATTAAGAACTCTGGCGTCTGCTGGAACAGGCTGCATGCATGTGTGAGTGTGTGAGTGTGTGTGTGTCACAAACAAATGCAAATCGTACGGGTTGGGAGGGCTGTTATGGATGTTGAAGAATGTGCTCCCCATGTGAGGGCATAATATTGTTGTTGCAGTGTTCATCTAAACGTGTGCGTGTGTGTGTGCGTGTGGATGTAGTCTCGCAAAGCCAGACCCTTTTCCACACTTTGTTTAAGCCCTGTGCCAGTGCTGGAAAAAAGGTCTGGCTCAACCCATTTTCCTTCTGGAACCGTGGAAAAACAACGCTGTATTTCTTTAAATCAATCCCAATCGTCTCGCGCGGTGCTAAACGCAGGACGCGGCGGCGGCTGCCTTGCAAAAATACTGTCGGGGGGGGAGGAGAATTCAGACAGAAGTTGATCTGATTGGCTCCGACTGAAACAGTCACACAGGCTCTTTCCAAACATCTCCACCCTTTGAGCCAGACTATAGTGTGTGTGTACACCTGTGTCTGTGTCTGTGTGTGTGTGTGTGTGTGTGTGTGTGTGTGTGTGTGTGTGTGTGTGTGTGTGTGCCCCTGTACGCACAGACTGTGTCTCATGAGCGTGGTC
>JAVQJY010296305.1:0-10187 GCA_036025375.1 Retropinna semoni | reverse complement strand
AAAAGCAATTCTGAGACATCTTTTCCGTCGTTTAGTGTAGACATTGCAGCATTCAGAACATACATTTTTGTACATCGTTGAAGATTAGATTTAGATTAGATTAGATTCAACTCTACTGTCATTGAGCAGAGTACAAGGACAGAACCAAGGAAATGCAGTTAGCATGTAACCAGAAGTGCAAAATATAGTACGATACATACAGGAATTGCAGTAAATACAGCATAGTGGTGCTAAAATTTACAATATATAGATGTTCTATAAGAAGTGGGCTAGAATTGAGAGTGCAATATTTACAGGGAGAGCAGTACAGATGTACGGATGGTTATGTGTACAGTAAAAATATGCAGGGCTCTCTCACTTCGAGATGTGACTGAGAAAATGCTGCATGCTCCAAACGCTCCACAGAGCACTTGCATTAAGACTTATGGAACAGACATCCCGAAGTGGTCAAAAAAGGTAAAAGTTTAGATGCATGCGGTCCAGCTGAGCTTGCTAGCTTGGTGCAGTCTTCTCAAAACCGTTATCTAACTTTAATGTGCCCCACTGCAATACTAGAGAAACTTGTTTTGTCTCCCTTTGAATATCCCAAAGGTCTGCCTGTCATAAGTCATTATTTTACCTGTCCTGCTCTTAGGATTCTCCTTAGGGCAGTAGGATGTAACCTAAAATATGGAACAAGTAAATGTTCTTTGTCAACAGACTGGGGTCAGAAAAAAAAATAGGTTCCCTAAGTTCTCACCAGTTTTGTTGTGTGTTGGATGGTATGACTTGCCTGCCTTTGGTGACGGTCAATCTAGAACTCAAGGCCTGGAGATTGTGGTGGTCTTAATTAGTCTAAACATTGTTCTATCTGTCCTTGTTTGTGACCTAACCTCAACCCTTATCAGTAGACAGTCAGTTTATTGGGCTGTGGATCGAGTGACAACTAAACACTATCTTTGTCAATAGGTAGGTCTTGGTCAGTAGTCCTCTTCCTTGTGATAGTCATATTAATGGCACAAAGCCTTGTGTGTGTGTGTGTGTGTGTGCGTGTGTGCGTGTGTGCGTGCGTGCGTGTGCGTGCGTGCGTGTGTGTGCGCGTGTGTGTGTGTGTGTGTGTGTGTGTGTGTGTGTGTGTGTGTCAACAAATTACCTAAAATGGAACAGACATTGTCCTTTCAGTGAGTACTTTTAAAAAGTGTCAGTGGGTGAGTGTGTCATAAAATGACTCCCGCACAGCGTCTACTCTTGCCATTGTTTTTTTTCCCGAGCAATGTTTTGGTACTCAGAATGTCATAGAGTTATTTTCTGGGTGAGAAGGAGTGTAAAATGACAATGTCCTTGTCAAGCCCCTGTCCCCTAAAGCTTCAGCTGAGTGGGACAGGTTTCCACATAGCTAACCAACACCCAGGTGATGGGTGAAAGTCAATGATCTTCTGCACCTTTGACTCCTTATTATCTAAAGTGATGCCCTCATATTATATTACATCCCAGAACTCTGCCCTGGGTTAAATAACAAATGATCAAGAAGGCCTTAAAAACTTTGTTTTATTGGAGGTAGATTAGATAACACGTTTATCAGTGGTTCCTTGAATGCATGGGCTCCTAGTCAGATTTGATGAGTCACCGCATCTCAGGATTGACAGGACGCAGTACAGTAAACACTGCAGGGGATAAGTGGGTGGACAGTAGCCTTGTCCTCTGTCTCTCTCAGTCCATAGACTTCAGTTCTCCTGGGAGGAGAAACACTGCTGTAATAGCAGATGCGTCGACGCGACGCGTCCCTCGTGTTTCATATGGAAACGTCCAGAGCCAAGAGCCAGGGGTTTGAAAACGGCACTAAAGAAGCAGGAAGACAACGAGCTCATTGAGGCGTTGCTGTTCAGTTCCCGCCTCCAAGTGTCTTCCTTAGGCTTCCCATCATCCCACTGCAGTTCCCCCCGCTCGCTAGGTCACATGCACAGCTCCATGTCGCCTGGCTCACCTCTCACAGTCAATTGAACTCCATATTGACCTTAAAATATTATTTTGTTTGGACTGGCAATAACAGACTCTCAGAATGTACTGTGACTTGAGTTTTTACCATCCAGTCCATATAAGATTACACTGTTTTCTATGAAACCTTATGGTTTTAGATGCATAGTGTCTGAAAATATTTTTCGTTGTGTGTTTACTTAAGATTTGTTAAATGGCCCTCTGAATCCAAGTCTCACCACTTTATGTATGCAGCCATATTTTTATATTGTTTTGCCCATCTTAAGTTGCTTTTTGTCGAACTGAAGACTAGTTGGTGATGAGGTTGAGTAATGTTTGGCACAGTTGGTGCCGAGGTGTGTGCACAAGGCATCATGCCAAAGAGGGGGGAAACTGGGGGAAACTGGGGGAAGCTATTTCACACTTCAAATGCAAGTGGAAAATCACCCATGGCCTCAGTCTTGAAATCCTAAATTATATATTATTTTTGCTTCTCTGGCTGGAAATCTGGGGCAATCTGGGTCAAACCCTGGGGGTGAACCAGCTCCAGCATCACAGGCTAGGTGATGTGGTTTGTATTCCCTGCATGCGAGTCCATATTAATCTGTACCGCCTACTCCTCTCCTGATGAAAGCTTTTATTTTCACGCAAGTTTATAAAATTGTCACTTTAATCTCAGGGATTGTGAATTTCATGTTTATTTAATGCACTTTTGTGTATGGAAAGGCCTTGTAAGGTACTGCGACTATGGCAACTTTCAGACAGTTAGCAACACCCTATCTGCGATGAAGTGTGAATTTGTCTAGATCAATAAAGTCATTATAGAACTGTAGTCATGCATGCTTGTAATTCTGATTTAGATTATTAGTTAAAATAGACCACAAACATTTAGGATGCCTGATCTACTATTTCACCAGATTGGAAAGACAAAATGTAATGCAAAGAATCTTCGGCCAAGCATAATGGACACACTCGCACTCACACACACACACGCTCACTCACACACACACACACGCTCACACTCACACACACGCACACGCACTCACACACACGCACTCACACACACGCACTCACAAACACACACACTCACACACGCACACTCTCTCCCCTCTCTCCCTAACCCTATGCTTGTCGCCAGGCCAGTCAAAACCATCCTAAATGCGGTCGGCTCCTCCCTCCTATCAGGATCCCATACGACAGGCAGGAAGCACTCTACTTAATGTTGTTGCGTCACCGGTGCCTGAGTGCCTGAGGAGTGCCTGGCACTGCTCGCACTGCGGGCACCGACTCTGAATCTAGGGTACTGGGCTACCAGCTGGGGAGCAGTTCAAACCACAGACATCTTCTCCCTCGAGTGGAGATGCACTGCTCTACGCTGTCAGACGGTCAGGAAACAGGCAGTGGGTGAATGTGGATGAAGTGCCGGGGTCTCCGTGATCTCCAGCAGCTCAATGCTCCGGTCACATGTACAGAAAGTCTGTGAGCTCTGCCAGTTTGTAGAGATCCGTTTGCCCTCCGACGCTAACGGCCGATTGTTTCTCAGCCCCCGGAATGTTTCGTTGTTGCGTCCGCCATTTAGGTTGTCGGGATAGAGACGATGTCGGATTGATGTTGTTGTGATGCACCTCCTGTGCAGGTGAGCCTATTTGGGTTTATGCCAAAGTATTCCTTTTTGCAGTTGGACGAGGGTGTATAAGCCCCAAGCTGGTACAGTAGGTCGTGTCCTCTTTATGTTACTGATTTAAATTCATTTATGGATTATATCCTTTTTCAATTAGTGTGGAAGGGTCCACATGTCTGGGATAAAGAGGTTTTCCACCCCGCTGATAACATTCAGATTTGACCTGCCACTGTGGACTGTCAAAAGTGGCACCTTTTTTTAAGGAGAATACGTTCCCGATCAATATGGCGTCTCAGATGATGAGGTATTTTCTGTTCACTCTTCACCTCTAAAGGAGCTAATTAATGCTGCATGATGGAGAAACAAAGCCCTCGGCTGGAAAACGTGCAGCTTGTGTCCCACCAAGAGCTAGGGCCCGTTTTATAGAATCACCAAACACTGTATTGGAACAAAAGTCAAAAGAGTTGCCCAGTTCAAACACATGTCGACTCACTGACAGAACCCATGCTGTTGCCAACCTATGAATTGGGGAGTTTTCTGTGTCGAGTAGTGTTTTCTGTTCCTAACTGTGGAACCTCTTCTAATGCTGGATTTGATTAATGTGTTTTTAAAGCTTCGTCACAAGACTTGTGGAGATTTTACTTGGAGATGATACTGCACATGTGAGCCAACTGGCCGTCATCATTCAGAGAGGGGAAGCTGATTACTGAAGGCCCAGCTTGTCCAAACTTGCCCCTTATCTTGGTCGTAAATTGTTCTAGCTCCAGAACTTAGTTTTAGTGTCTGATTGTAGTAGTGATCTATTAGACTCAAGATGAAGATAGTTTCTCGTATTACTTTGTCAGGAAAACAGCTTCTGACAGCATCTGCTTTACAACTTAAAAAAACAAATTTACTGCCAGTGTTCAAGAGAGTTGTTCTAGCTTTTGTTTTTAGTCAACTGAAGTCCTGTTGCTGCTCTGTAGTCAGATTAAGATTAGGGCACTCATTCTCATGCAGTGGTAATCTGGGATCCCAGTAACATGGACTTGATGTGCCGCCCAGCACCTTGTAATAGTCCAGCTGTGCTCTGTCTGGCCCTGTCATATCGATGACACTGCCCTCCCCCTCCCCCCCTCCAGCTAGCGGCCCAGCCCTAAAGCCCATCCCTTCAGATGGCAGGCTCCCTGCTGATCCAATCGTGTAATCCCCTCCATTAAGTTGCAGCATGTAGTTCCATACTGTTTGACCTATCAAATGGCCGAGCATAGACTTCTGTTTGTACAGTAGGGCGAAAACTCCCGTCTGCAGACCAAAGGGTTTTGAGGGCTTGGTCAGCCCAACCCGCCCCCGGATATAATGTAGCTGAAGTTGATAATCTGTATGAGATGAGGGCTAGAGGCTGCGTTTTCATATCAGACGCATGCTTTTTCCTCTTTGTGACTGTTTGTTACTGCTGATCTAAAGGGCCGTGGTTGGTCAGGGTAAAAAAACCCCGGGAACAATGAAGGATGAGTGCATAGCCTCAACCCCGGCCCCTTTGTTACATCAGCAGACACACGGGTTGGGGTACAGCAAAGCCCTGTATCAAGGCCCTCAATGTGCCCTAGGCCTCTCTTTATCTCCAGTGCTATAGTGCTGGGATTAGTGACCACAGGAGATGGGGAACACGGAGGAAAAAAACTGCAACCTCCAGCAGAGTCTTTGTCTGGTTTAGGTCTCTCCCTTACTCCAAAAATCCACCCGCTGGAAAGCCTCAATTTCATTCAAAGGAAATTTCGATTTTTTTTTGTAGGTAATAGTGGCCTGTCCTCTCAGATATGGTCGAGTTTAAGAGCAGGCCCAAGCCGTACAGACGACCCAGAGGTCAAGTGTGAGGTTCTTCCATGACATCATTCCCAGTGGAATCTCAAAAGTCCACTGTGTGCGGTGAGATTTGAAAAAGGAACCACTAGGCACCCCAAACTTCTGCTGAACAAACATGTCCCCTCAGAGTTTATTTGTTCTGGCCATGTTTAGAACTGTTTGTTGTTGCCATCAGGCTTCATGTACTCCTGCTTCTGCTCGGCACTTGTTCATGAATATAAAAGCGTCTGCTGACCAGAACATTACGAGCTGACGTCTGGTCTCCTCTCCTCTCCTGAAGGCCCATATTTCTGATGTCTTGCGTTTGTTTGTTTGTTTGTTTGTTTGCTCTACAGACGGACTGAGTCCAAGATGGAGGTGAAGACGTCGCTTCTGGACAACATGATAGGGGTGGGCGACATGGTCCTGCTGGAGCCCCTCAGCGAAGAATCCTTCATCGAGAACCTGAGGAACCGTTTCGACCACAACGAGATCTACGTAAGTCTTTCCCCCCCGTCCCTGGAGCCCACGCTGAAGGTGTTGGCGTCAGTTTCACCGTCTCCCCATCACATGGACATGTTTACGCTCTTTCGCCTTCTGAACTGCGCAGATAGCACCACACATCCTATTGTTCCTCCTTCCCGTGCTCTTTCAATTCACTCCTGGCCTCTCAAAACAGTGGCACAGATACAGTAACCACCACCGAGTTCATCCAATCAATAAATCACATCACTGAGGAATGTAGATGACGTCTTAACTGAAGCAGAACTTCCAGAGCCAGGGCTGTGGAGAAGGACTGTGGCTGGTTGGATGCTCCTCCCCAGAGGCCGAGGGGGAGGAGAGCGTGGCTGAGACGAGAGCCTGGATCGGAGCTCTGCCTCTGGGCAACGGGCTCTGGCTGCTCCCCCCGGCTCCCTGTTCCTGTGCTCTGTGGCCAGGCTTCTCCAGACGTCAGCCTCTATGATTACGGCTCTCTGGTTCCCCATCGCTGACTAAGACCGGCTCCGGGCCCAGGGAATGATGTCACCGCGCTTATCTGATTGGGCCTGCAGAGTTTCCTATTTGGTCGAGTTGTGTCGACTTCTCGTGGGTCTCGGCCTTCAGTTTTGACGTTCTGGATGGTCTCCTAATGTGCCCGCTGCGGTAGTAATCCTGCTGATGTAGAGCAACAACCAAGAAAAACATCTTGCCGTTTCATATTAACAGTGTAGAGGATCCCAGTCCTGTGTTACACCACCACAGTGAACTGATGCGAGTCTGTCTCTACTCTGCTGCAACGTCAGTACGATGGAGAAACAGGCTAATTACTAAGGTTGCAGTTGAGACTTAGTCAGATCTTTCATGGAGAGGTACAGGCCATAGTGCTCTTGCAAGGCTGTAATAACATTTGGGTGGGCCCTGGCCACAAATCCTGGTGGCCAGAGGACTGAAGCTAGCTCACCAATGGAAGCCTGTACTTAGCTACTAAATCCTGCTTGTTCCTTTGGCCTGCTTGTGATGGGGGCGACAGGCCTTCATGAGATTTTGTACCAAAGAGAGATTATCCTCGTTTCCCTACATTTTCTGTCCCTTTTACTTATCAAATGACACCCGAGAATGAACCTCAATGTTTTTTTATTATCTTGAAGTTTGGAGAAAATAATCTGGTTACTGCTGGAAATTGAGTTACCTAAACTTAAATTATTGGTCTGTTTAGCATAGCTGTTAGCATGATATATACACACAGATGGAGGCACGCTATTTTTTTTAAATCTCTGTCATCTGAATCTTCTTGAACTGATAGTTTCATTGTAAACTGAGTCTACCCGGTAGTGTGTTGAGACTAAACTGTCTGGATAGTGATGGTTGAGACAGGGAAGTGTTTTATTTTCCTTAGCAGCTAGTAATTACCAAGTCCTGCAAGGAGGTCGCCCCGCAGTTTATAATTTACTTTTCCTTCCATACCATCATCCAAAACACAAAGTGATACCGTTGCTTTGAAATAGACGCGCGACTCCTGTTTGCACGAACCTTCTTCTTCTCTTCAGGCGAGGTACTTGATTCGCGTCTTGATAGGACATGGCCTGCCTTGACTCTCCTTACCCTGCTGTTAGACTGAATGGAAAGCCCCTTCCATAAAACACCATATGGCCAGCCCTCTTTTATGGCTATGATGTTTACACTACCCTATCCTCAAGCATAGATAAGGATCTCCACTGTACCCCCCCCCTTCCCCCCTCTGGCCTCATTGCAAGCATCATTAACGGAGGCATTCAAGGGGGCCAGGGAAGTGGTCTAACAGATATCTGGGGGGGGGGGCGGCTCAGAGGTGTGAGGGTTGTCAGGCTGAGAGACTGGGAGGAGAGACTGGGAGGAGAGACTGGGAGGAAACAGGAGGCGGCCCCGGCCATCACGGCCTCACACATCACTGATGGTCATCTACAAGCCCTGCCCACCAATCCACTGTTTGTTTTTATTACTCCCACCCCATTTGTCTCTGTCCGTCAGCGGCCTGCCTTGGCCTGAGACCGACTCCTGTGTTCAGTCTGACAATAGGCCCCGGGGGGGGTGGGGGGGGGATGTGGCGTTGGCATGACGGAGGTCTCTGGCGCTCTGTTGTTTCGAGTGGGTTACGCGACAGCCATTGGACCGGGGGAGAGAGTGAAGAGGTCCAGCAGTTGTTCAGAGGCTGCTGTGATTGTGTTCCTTTTGTTTGTTTGTTTGTTTTCTCTGTCGGAGTGATGAATACCCTGTTAGAGGCTTGACAGACGGTAGATCGCGGTTTTTTCTGTTGCACAAAAACGACAAAGTAAAGGGAAAGATGGGACCTTTTGTGCTCGGCCTGCTTTCTTGGCGATCTTGAGAAACTGGAAATGGAACATGGAAATGTCGTCAATAAACGTGCAAACGCATTAGGTTTAATGAAACCGCTCAGTGACGAGAACGTTAAGTTTGCTATCATTTAGGCCCAGTGATTTATTTTAATGGTGATGACAACACCCCAGGTCATCTTTCCTCTGTGTAGCAGACACCTTGGTGACCTTGTCCGTTTGGTTCAGAACATTTAGGGTTGATCTGCTGCTGCTTTTGCTTCCCAGGATTCCACACATTTTTCCTGAGTTTTTGCATCCATCTCTTGATGCTCTCTCTAGGCCTTGCATGCCTGAACAATGCTGCTGGAATTCCCAGCTGGGAACAGCTGAGGGTGGCAGACTTTGCTTGATTTTCATTGCAGATATGACGTGGCAATCAGAATAGGTATTCTCAATGGGGGATCGTTACAAACTCAATCCCTTCCTCTCATAATTTTTTCACTCTCTCTCTCTTTTTCTCTCTCTCTCACTCTCCCTCGCCTCTCACTCTCCCTCGCTCTCTCACTCTCCCTCGCTCTCTCACTCTCCCTCGCTCTTTCTCTCTCCCTCGCTCTTTCTCTCTCCCTTTCTCTCTCCCTTTCTCTCTCCCTCTCTCTCTCCCTCTCTCTCTCCCTCTCTCTCCCTCTCTCTCTCTCTCTCCCTCTCTCTCCCTCTCCCTCTCTCTCTCTCTCTCTCTCTCTCTCTCTCTCTCTCTGCAGACGTACATCGGCAGTGTGGTGATCTCCCTCAACCCATACAGGTCGCTGCCCATCTTCACGCCGGAGAAGGTGGAGGAGTACCGCAACAGGAACTTCTACGAGCTCAGCCCACACATGTGAGTCACGGCGGGGCCACCTGACGTACCTGCACCTCCATCTCTACTTCTACCTGGAACGTCGCCGGTTCCACTGTAACCCCTGGCGATCTGCTATGTGAGAGGCAGCACCCTTATTTTTCCAAAAAAATCTCCTGAATTTGAAAGGCCTTTCGGCCAAATGTCAAAGACACACGCACATGCACACACACACATACACACACATACACACACACAGTGAACAGCACTGCTCTTCACATTTCCTCTGAGAAGGCCAAACAGGCACAAACACACAGACATTCAACAAATTGTCGGAGAGGTCTGGAGAGTCCCAAAGAACAAGCCGAGCAGAGGGTTCATAGGATTCATACAGATACCACAGCAGAGCTACAACACTTCAACCTTCATTCTTGATATTCACTTTGAGCTTTTCTACAAGGCTGGTTGTAAATGCCCAGTGCTAGGCTGGGGTGAACAATGTGACAGTTGGATCATGGGGGGGGGGGTCTGTTGAGGTCTCTGTGCCTCTCTCCAGAGGGTGGCCATCTGTTCAGCCAGCCAGCCAGCCAGCCAGCCCCTGCGCTTGGCTGAGGGAGTAAAACAAAGACCAGCGCTTGTCAATTAGCCTGCAGTGTCCCTGGGCAGCGGAGACACTCGCTCACCCTCTGAGACAGGGACCCCAACACACAAACACACACACACACCCACCCACGTACACACACCCACCCACGTACACACCCACCCACGTACACACCCACCCACGTACACACACACACACACACACACACACACACTCACCCACCCACATACACGTGCATACACACACACCCACACACACACACACACACACACACGTCCCCCTACTGACGGACTCCACACAGACAAAAGAGACGGCCTGTATTTACACAGGCGCTGGCAAACTCCACATGGCGTCCTTCAACCCACTCAATTCGGTTTCTCTCTGATGCTCTCTTCAGTCATTTTTTATTCCTTCCCCTGCGTTTCTCTCTTTTTATTCTTTGTCATTAGTTCTGTCGCTTCCTCTGTGTGTGCACCGACTCAGCAGAGCAGTCCAACATGGCAGATGTGTCCAGCTGTTGCTTTTGGCCGGCTCACAATGAGCTCGTCTTTCTCTTATCTCAGT
>JAVQJY010295697.1:0-11865 GCA_036025375.1 Retropinna semoni | reverse complement strand
GGGAGAAAGAGAGAGAGAGAAAAGAGAGAGAGAGAGAGAGAGAGAGAAACCAGGTCCCAATATGACCACTGGGGACTACTGTCTTATTGAGGAACCAGCATGCAAAAAGACATCTATATATAGAGAGAGGAAAGCTATTACATCACACACCCCCGAACACTAATAACGCACTTGCTTGTAAAAATGGATGAGAGCTTTTCACTGCCTTAATGGGCAACACTTTTTAATGTAGGTCTTAGAGATGACAAGTCAATAAAGTCATTTCATCTGAATTATGAGAACTTTACAAAAACCACCATTGCACTGTGGATTCCATTCAGTTGTTGAATATTTCATACTGAACGATGTAACCTGTTCATTATGCAAGTTCTTGAAATCTCGGACGAGCTACCACGGACGCACACCACGGAGGTCACGTTCAAGAAGGCGCACCAGTGCCTCTACCCCAGACGGTCCCTCAGGAAATGTGGCAGAAGCCGGAAGAGGGCCAACTCCATTGTACTGGACCGCAACCACCCTGGGAACGCACTGTTCTCCCCTCTGCGGTCCAGTAGCTGGTTCTGCAGCGTCCGAACCAGGACAAGACGGTATCAGAACAGATTCTATCCGCAGGCAGTGAGACTACTGATCTGTTTCTCATTATTGGACTTACCATGACACTGGGTACTCCACACTGCACACAGGCACCCTCACTCTGCTCTGCTGTGCTGTCGTGGCATTCGCACGTCATCTGCTAAATTGTTGTATTTAGGGTGCTGCTATTTCTATCATCACTTTACATTTTCGCAATTACAATCTTATTGTCTTTAATATGCAACTACGATTACAGCACTGCACTAAGTCACTTTTCTTTTCGCATTACCCCCATAATGTGCCACTATACTTATTGTGTACTTTAATTTAACTAATTGATCAGAATCTAAGTTTTGAAATGTATACTGCAGAAGCAAACAGGAGTAAGTATTCCATTGTTCATAAAGAATTTTGAATCTGTCACACATTAAATCCACTCATGTGCTTGATACGTCTTTGAAAGTGAGAGATAATGTAATTTGGTGAAGTTAAACACCTATGTGAGTGTGCTGTGTGATTGTGTGTGCTACTCCGTGGAACTGCACTATAACACTTGGTGTCTGGTCATTAAATGGATATGGACATGCAAGCTTCTATAAACACCCTCAATGTTTTCTGTTGTCCAGACAAGTCAAACGATCAAATAAATTCAAATTGAATCAACGTGTATTTGTAAAGCCCTTTAACAATTCATATCACAAAGGGCTTCACATGGGCCCACAGATCAGCACCGATAACCAACCTAAACCCTCAATGATGAACTCAAAAAAACCTCAGCCGTCGTTTATCAAACAAACTATGCATTTAGTGGCCAAACAGAGACCCTCAGAAACTTCTGACTGACTGACGCTAATTTCAACAGATTCCGTCAGTATTTTAATTAGCTAAAGAGAATGAAACCTTTTACGTTCTGATGTTTGGCTCAAAAAACGCGGCAGGCGAGATTAGCAACATTGGACACGTAACATTAATGAGTAGAATCGTGTTTATTCACACGTATAGATTGGGAGACTGAACTGGAGATTTTATAACTGTGGGCAGCTACCATGGGCATGCAGGGATTGGTGGGAATTATCCACACCACTTCCTTACACAACCATGTTGCCATGGAGACCATGAGGAGGGTATAAATAACGATTGAGCCCAAATGCCAGTTCACTGAAAGAGAAAAATATGTGGATGCGCCCTGAATGTGAACGTGCAGAAATCGAAATTGTCGTTAGTTTTGAGGACTAATCAATAATTTAAGAACATAAAACAGGCAGTCAGAGGGACCAAGCCTCTGTGGCTGGGCCACAACGTTAGTTACATGCTTACTCAATTCCACGCTGCTTGGAGGTGCCATAATTCACGTTAGCAGCTTGAGACCTTGCCTGAATTTTACATAGATAGGCTGCAAGTCTCTCCTACACTACCGGTCGGACGGGTGTGTGTAGCTTCTTGGGATAAACCGAGTATATTTATGACCGGCGAACTCACATCTCAACGACCCTTGTTTAACTGAAATTTACTGTTTACAGTGTAAACAGACCGCGAGACAGGTAGCTTGCGCGGCTAAAAGACAGCCTTCAGCTAGCCTTGCAAGGTCATACACTAGAACATAAACAAATCGAAATTACGGCATCACATTCTGAAAGTGAGTTTATGTCTCTTTATAATGCGATTACACAATGTCAGAAAAGCGGCAGAGTGGACAAATTGTCGTGACGCGTTCCAGATCTGATAAACAGTGGTTGTTAGTTCGAAGATCGCAGTAATTACAACCATGTGCTGTTAAATGTTTGTTGGTCGTGACCAGTATACATTTTTTCGTACTTACTTTGACGTTAACCAAGTAATCGGTTTTTGCTTCAGGTCGTTGGTTTTATTCTCCAGCTGCTGCGTAGGACCTGAAGAGAGCACACTTTTTCTATTTCATTGCCACTTTAAAAAGCATATGCATGTGAAATGTTATTGATATGGAAATGCAGTTTTAAATTGGCGAGCAACTAATTTCGTAATGTCGAGGGAAGCCCATGAAGTACTCTACCCAGTCACTGTCACATTTCGCAAGTGCAAAAATGTTCTTCGATCATTTTTCTATTAGCCGGAAAATTCCACTCACCTGTCCTCCGTTGTGTAACAAGTTTACTGGGACCTCTTGTAATTGTGTACATCATGTGAACGCCAGTTCCCAGAGAACTACAGTGGGGCTATGGCAAAATGGTGTGTCGTGTGATGCAATGTGTCGACTAACGAGTATAGTCCACTCCGTAGCAAGCCCCGTTTTCGGTAGAGTCCCCTTGACGCAGCCACGGTTGGAAAAAAAAAATAGCGGCGTGTTTTTCCAAGTCAGCTGGTCTAAAGTCTGTCCCTCTCCATTAACGTAGTTATCGAAAGTGTCACTGAACAGATCATTGAAACTAAGACCGCCCGTCTTGCCAAAATTGGCATAAGCATATATGTTTGGGTTAGAGTGCCGTGTGCTCCTTCAAGGGCGGCCAAGGGTCAACCGAGGTGCTGCACCGCTTTGATCTCAGGGAAGAAAGAAAAACATTATTTAATTTATTTTTTTTACCGATAGCTTTTTCTTATGAAATTGCCCCTCACTTGATATAGATTCATGAAAGCAAGGGGGGGGCGAGGGGGACACCGTTTCCTGTTCTAAAGTACAGCAGACTTCACACTGTTCATCAGAGGCAACCCAGATGACGTCACACTACACACCCCCTCCCACCTCCGGGGGGGAGCGCCCTTCAGACTACTACCAATGACCTTTCACCTATAAATCAAAGCACGTGCAGTAAGAGGCCTAGTCATAGTGATGCATTTGTAATTCGTAATGACATAACAAATATCGAAATACCCTATGGCATATTAATTTTCTCTATGATTTAACATAACAATAGTAATATTATTTAAGATGTGATATAAAAAAAAAAAAATTAGTGTACACTACTAAAACGACATGACTTGGAGGGACGGTGCAATGATTTCATAGATAATGCCATGTTAAAAGCACCCTATATATGGCAAAGCTACAAGTAGACATTAATAGCACGCAAATAGGCTATACATAACACAGTGACAGCAAGCAACATGTTGGGCACTGAAACACAGCGAAGGTGGCCAGAAGAGGATCAGACAAGCTTATCTACTAGGGTGATAACCCACCACTTAATCTAGGTCAGGGTAGAGGACTATCAGACAAGAAGCTAATGATCAAAGTCTACTGAACTTAGAAAACTAACAGTAAAAAAAAACACACACAAAAATGACTTATAATCACATTTCTTTATATTTCAACGTGTAACCAGTCTGTGTTTCAATAATGGCAAACATGGCATGTTCAAAATTGTTTTGAAAGGCAAGAGAAGGACGGACTGTTGGACACTCTTCACATTGAGGGTTCAACATATTTCAGTCAGGCTGTGAAGATTGTGTGATTTGAACGGAAAAGCACCTGATTATGTTATTATTATGTTAGACAAGACTGCTTTCTTAATCTCCCCAAGTCATCCACTGCATTGCATTTCTATTAAGAGGATGGGAAAACTATACAAATCGGGATTAAACACAACATTTATAAGTGTACCATATTTATATCCCTTCCACATACAGTGCTGTGAGTCCTGAATCTCAAGTATTTCCATCATAATCTTCCCTATGAACATCTATTTCACAAAAGCATAGAATTTCCACAACCTACATAGACGGCCGAGATTATGTAAGAAATATAATAGAGATGATGTAAGACACTAAGGGTACTACACAAACTGAGACAACAGGATTTAGTGAAATCTCCACCTGAGGTTTAGGAGGTTTGATCATGAAAAACAATATCCGTAGAGGTTTGATCATGAAAAACAATATTCGTAGAGGTTTGTGAGGAGACTCGCCCACTGCTAGTTAAGAAATCTCAAGCTCTCTGCGATCACACATCAGGTGTATCACAGAGACTGAATCATTTCTATGGGCATCTCACTAAGGCAAAGTGCAATGTCTGGTAACGGAACTGCTCATGTCCTGTTGTTGCGGGCTGTGTGTGTGTGTGTATATGTGTGTGTGTGCTCTGCTCTGTCGCTGACCAAGATAGGGTAAAGGAGCACTTGGTATGGTCCCTGGTAGGGGTCATGTATCATGCATGTGTGTGTTCACTAATCTGAGGAAAAATAAAGAACCTGCTTGTTTGTGCCTGAGTTTGTTTTTTATAAGTGTGTGTGTGTGTGTGTGTCAGTCCGTGGTCAGTAGTGGGGGTCACAGTCCTCCAGTAGACTATCAGTGATGTAGTTGACCTGTAGCTGCTCCTGGTAGTACTGTTTTTCCACCTCCGTGTTGACTGTCCAGGCCACCACCTCCACCCCTCTCTGGGCCCAGTACTGAACATAGTCCCTGGTGGGGGCCAAGGAGAGAGGAGACAGAGACAAGGAATCATTAGTTCAGGTTGCAGCCACCACCTCCACCCCTCTCTGGGCCCAGTACTGAACATAGTCCCTGGTGGGGGCCAAGGAGAGAGGAGACAAAGACAAGGAACCATTAGTGTTACCATTTCATTAAGTTTGTTAAATATGGTATGTTTTGTGTATGTGGTAATAGCAATACATGACATGATAAAGGTTACATAACACATCCTGACCTAACCTCTACCCCTGCCTCCAAACACAGCAACAATCTAAATGAGCCAGCGTCCCTTGACGACCACACAAACTGAGACCACCACCTTACTATGCCGCATCCATCCACTCTGAAGTTGGAGCCAAGATGGCCGACTAGTTTCCCCTCAACCCATGTGAACCTGGCTCCAGTCAAAGAAACTCACGGGGAGACGAAGTTCTTCTGCACCAAGAAGGCCGAGACGCCGCAGAGCTTCCACAGCAGGTGATGATGCGCCCAGTCGAGCAGCACGTCCGAGAACTGGTGCCAGTGGTGCTCCCATAGCGACGAGAAGCGCGGCTCGCCGTCGCCGAGGAGAGACAAGCTCCAGGGCCTGTGGGTCAAAGCTGTTACCACTTCCGGGTCAGCCTGTCTCATCTGGGGGTAGAGAAGTGAGAGGTCAGGGTTGAAAGGTCACAGAGAGTCTGAGAAAAAGAAGGGAAGAGAAGTATAAAGAGACAGAGAGAAGAAAAAATAATTTTGTTTTGCATTAACTTGAGTTAGAGGTAACTGTGATAGCTACCGTATGCAACTGCAAATATTATTATTATTTATTATTTTTTTACAATTGCTACTATAATATTTACACTGTTCTTCTACTGTTGTTCCCGTTCCTTATTGTTATTTACTATGCATACATTTCTTTTACCCCCAAGGATAAATAAAGTTTTGATCTATCCATCCATCTATCGATCAATCGATTTACCTATCTTCCTCTATCTCCACCACTCCATCCTCACCCTGTAGATGACTTTGGGCTCAAAGGAGCAGACAATGCTGGTGTTGTAGAGAACTGGGTGTTTCTGATAGATCTCCCTCAGAGCTGCAGCAGCCTAGCAGGAAAGAGGAGAGAAACCTTTACTGTGTGTGCGATTTGTGTGTGTTTGCGTCGGGGAGTTAACACGCGGGTTACACACATTTTTTTTCTTTTCTGTTGTGTGATTATTCTATAGTGAGGTATGTGCATGTGTGGGTGTGTCTGTGTGGTGGTTAACATGTGGGTACTTTGGGTAAATGGTTTCCGATTTTGATCACTTGTGTGCTTATTATAGAAGGGAGTGTGTGTGTGTGTGTGTCTGTGTGTGTGTGCCCAGCTGGTGGGCCAATAGGTCCACTGTTTTAATACCTGACCTCTGCCTGAATCAAAACATCTTCAATTGTCCTTTGTCTTTAGAGCGTTTTAAATGTGTGCTTACCCACAGACAAGCTAGAGGATGAAGCCACTAAACTAGCAGTCACAGAGAGGCAGAGTTGAGACACACCGATTGACTCTTTTAGGATTTGAGGAATGTGGAGGGAGTGTGCTCGAGACAAATTTGAAGAGCTCCAAAAATAGCATTGAACTTCAAAATTGTCAGCAGGCCTCGGAAGAAAATAGATTTAAGTCCAACAAAGTATTTTGAATTATTATTAAAAGTTAAAAATGGTAACAAACACTGAAGTGTCACATCTCTTTCTCTCTCTTTGGTTCTGCAAACTAGGAGAGACCATTCTAGACTCTCTGACCAAAGCATAAAAGATTTACCAGCCTAACGAGCTATACTTCCTCTCTCAGATACAAGGTGTGTGATCGGCTGTACCTCGTCTGGATGACCTTTGACATCAAAGTAGATGGTGAGCTGGAGCTTGATGCATTCCTCCACGGCCTCGGCCAGAGTGGGGATCTTCTCTCCAACAAACTTATCACTGGAGAACATATCATCATCATCATCAACAACATCTAAAACAACAACCAGCTTTTAGCCTACTTAACTATCTTTGACCCTCGCAGTTCTATAAATTGAAATATGCATGTCTCTCTGCCAACCACCTGTTTCTCTCTCTCTCTCTCTGACTTTTCAACCACTTTTCTCTCTGTGGGTCTCTCATTCTCTCTTTCTCCTTCATTCTTTCACTCCATCCTTCTCTCTCTCACCTGAGTCGGTGCTTGGTGGCAGCGTCCAGTTTCCTCAGTTCAGGGAAGGTCAGCTGACTAAGGGCTCCTCTCCCATTGGTGGTCCGCAGCACTGTGTTGTCGTGCATCAGAATGGGGACTCCATCAGCAGAAAACTCCAGGTCCAACTCAACACCAGTAGCGCCGTTCTTACTAGCCTGTGTGGGGATGGTTGATAGAGATGAATAATTTTAACTGTTCATGTAATATATTGAATTTTAATTCATTGATTCTACGCTCTGTTTTAGTTAGGTGTGATGCATGAGGATCCGAGTGTTTGGATAACGTATGTGCCTTTCAAAGAGAGAGGATTCCTGTGTTGTCAATATCCCCTTCGATCTAAACTCACCTCTCGGATGGCAGCGATGGTGTTCTCCGGCGCGTCATGTCCTCCACCCCGGTGAGCAACCACAGACACCCCGCCGGACCCAACAGTCCCCTTTGTGGGTCGCAGTACCTGCCTTGTACGACTAGACGGGACTTGAGGGAATCGGAACATTACCAGAAAGACGTAAAGGGAGACTGTACAGACTGAGGACCAAAGAGGACTTCTGGTACCGAGCAGAACCACTACAAAGACGACTGAGAAAAGCGTCACTTCATCTCCAAGCTGCAGCATTTTTGTTCCGTGTGATCAATAACAATTCCGTTGAGTTGCCTGATAGAACTTCCCCTTTCAACTAGCCTGACCGTAATGTCTGGTTGACAGCTAGGAAACTCATGTACAGAGCAACAAACTAAGCATGATAGCTAAGCCAGCAGCAATTATTTAAGTCTTGGGTGGAGTTCTGTACTACAGACTGTAGTCAGCATTCTTCCAAAACCTGCTTCTGAGTATAAAGTTGATAGCATTGTGCAAGTCGATTAACGAATGCTTTCAGTTTCAGAACCGCGCCACCCAGTTCAATATTTAGTCTACATAGGAACACATTGAGTTATATTTTTTCACGAATACCAGAGCAGAGTGCAAAAAGCTGTTTAAAGGTCGGACGATTACCGGAGCTGTCAACCTTGCAAAACAAACGACGGGGTTGTGAGCGAGGATCTCTGCAGATGGCGGAAGAAGGTTTTGTTTATCCGGTTTCTGAAATTCTTTAAAAAAAATATATATATCAAATTTAAAACACAGTTATATGTTTTTTTATATCATAGTTTCCAAAAACAAGATTTTTTTAAAGTAAGGTTTCTGATATAATTTCGGAGCTTTCCGTTCTTAGCCACCTGATGGTGCAATTTGCACGTGCAAGGGAAATTTGTACTTCCTGTGGTTAAAGGGTAACGTCTGACCACAGAGTTTGACTTAGCGTGCAGGCTATGTAATTGTTCTAAACAAATGTTTGCTACTTGGAGTATCAGCAACGTATACATATAGCGTACGAGGAAATGGCTGTCATGGTAAGTTTTTTTACCCGGTAAAATTATTTAGGTTTGTAGCAAGGGGGTTTGTCAGTGAGAACAACTGTTTGATCAATTAGCTAAGGTTGACTCGTTGGCTTGCCAGTCCAGTGTTGTCGAAATCCTCGGTTAACTGTGTGTGTGAGACTAGAGAAAGAGAGGGAATGTTTGTCTTTCACTATGAGTTTATGGTTTCCCTTTTACAAGCCTATAGTGTCACGACCGTTAACCGTCAAGATTACAAACGTCTTATGTAAATCCTCTATTCTCTCTTTGTTCCTTCAGCACAGGTCAATACTTCTACCTCGCCTCCCTATCCAGGCGCTTATCCACAGTAGAGGACAATGTCAGCTGAGAAGCCGCTCAACTCGACTACTCCTCAACACAACACCCCATACCTCTGCATTATCCCACGGGAGACGCAGCGGACCCTTCTTTCAACACAGCAACCTGGGTCCTTTTACTCCGGCTGTCACCTCCCTTCTTGCCAAATGCTCAAACTTGTCCAGTCAGAAGTACACTCTCATATACTCCCTACCACACGTCAAACTGCTCAGAGCGGTATCTCGGCTCAAACTGCTCCAGACTGGCATCACTTTGGTCTTACTGCCTCCCGTCTATTACCTGTATCTCCAAGGAGACGCGTCGTACCTGCTAGTCGGCTACAGCACTGGGATCACAATTTTTGCCGGATGCATGTTGTACACCGCGAGTCACTTCTTTCGGCGCGTTGTGGGAATGATGTACGTGGATTCGGCGCAGACTACGCTTAAAGTGTCTCACCTGACGTTCTGGGGCAAACGGACCGACGTTTATATGCCCATAGAAGATGTAATGACGCTAGGAGACGCGGGGGATTCTGTTGGGGAACCTATACTGAAGCTGAAGAGATATAGCTGTTCTGATACAATGTATTTCTCCACACGATTTGGACGAGTGGTGAATCCACAGATCTTCGAGAAAGTTTTTGGTACGCTGACGTGATGCACTATTGTGTTTTAGAAACGAGATGAACTATAAAATATATACTGTTAAACGTATCTACCATAAAACTTTGTGAACAGTTATCCTCTGTGATGGATGCTCAACATGACAAATTCTAACAAAAAATGTAGTAATTATGTAATTAAAACTATTTTATTTAAAACCATACAACATTTTTTTTCACTTTAAAAGCACAGTATACAACTAAAATGACTGAGAACAATGGTACTATATACTAGACATTATGTGAAAATGAGGAAGGGGTGTTTGCTGTGGGAAAGGGTAATCAAGTGCATCCATAGACTGTACCCTAGGTGTTTACACAGTGTTGACTCGCAGTAGCGTCACAGAGCAGAGGTTGCCAGGTTAGCCTTCTTAACCCCCTATTTAAGCTCAGCTTTGGTGTGGTTTGAGATGTCCAGGTAGATATTTGCGTTTCTTAAAACACCAGCAATGCACAGGACCGTTAAGACTGTGTCCAGCAGCCACCTAGGACCACAGCTGTTGAACCACTGTTGAATTTATTAATTAATTATTGCCCATTGCACAACACAACGTCTTTTCCTGTGTTTGTTCTTACTTCTTTTAGTTTAGGTGTTTTTGTTTGTTTGTTTTTGTGTGTATGTCTACCGTGAAGCCAGAGATGAGTTCCTGCTAAAAGAAAGGCGCAAACAACATCTCCAGTTTTGTTTATTATAGGATCTCATGTGCATTGGGCACATGGACTGAGGCCTGGACTAGCAAATCACATTGTGTCTCAGGCCCTATTAATTGGCAATTTTATTGCAACTACATGAGCAATGCTACATTCAATCCATATATTTACAGCATAGTTCATATTTAAAAGTACAATGCCTTTTAAACGATACACATTGTGAATTATAAACTAGCTGTTTTCACTCAAAATTATGAGTGAGATAGTGAATATTGACAGTTCAGTATACTTTATGTATAGAATATATTGTATTCAGCGACGTACATTCTAGATTAAATCACCCCCATAAAGTGACTTGTGACTTTTTCAACAAGGGCCTTGTTCTCTGTAAGTGCTTTTTATTTCTTCTTTTACGGGGCCCACTGTAATTGGTTTGGTCAGTGTCATGTGACCTTGCTGCCCTCACAGACAGTTTTTACAGACTCAATAAAGTTACAAGATGTCAAGATGGAGATTGAGAGCAAGAAAGATGGAAAGAGAGAAAGGAGTTAAAGCAAAACAGCAACAGGAAGGAGCTCAAAAAACTGGTTTACAAGAAGTTCAATTTACTCTCAAATGTTCGCACTTTAAAACCATCCCCATGCAATTGCCTCCTTCAGCTTCGTTCAACCCTGATTGGCTGAATGTGTATGTGACAGGTCACATGAGGTACCAGGCGGCCAATCCCGCGACAGCAGCCACCCATGTGGCCAGCATCACCTGACAGGTTGGGTGTCGGAGGAGCATCATGGCCATCTGACATGCAGCAGAAGGGTTTCCACTGGCAGCTGAGGACAGAGGAGGGAGGAAGAGGGGTTAGGTGAGAGGAGGAAGGAGACGAGAGGAGGGAGGGAGGAGGAGGCAGGAAGAGAGAGGTGTAAGGAGGTGAGAGGAGGAACGAGAAGGATGGAGGTGAGAGAAGGGAGGAAGAAGGAAGAGGGAGGAGGTGAGACGAGAATAGGAAAGGGGAGGAGGAAGGAGGAAAAGATTTAGGTAGAGGTTAGAAGAAGAGGGAGGGAGGAAAGGAAAGAGGGAGAGGAGAAGTGAGGAGGAGAAGAGAGGGAGGTGGAGTAGTGGATGGAGAGAGGGAGGTCTAGGTCAACTAAGTAAACAGACAAACCAAAAACATCAGGTATAAGACCCATGTGTAAATGGTTTAGTATAAATGTTCTGATCCAGTATAAATATTCTGGTCCTCTATAAAAGATCGGATCCAGCATAAATGTTCTTATCCAGAATAAATATTCTGGTCCTGTATAAAAGATCGGATCCAGTATGAACGTTCTGTTCCAGTAATAAATGTTCTGGTCCAGTATAAAAGTACCATACCCATCTTGGCGGCGTAGTAAGGGCACTGGTTGATGTCCCCCTGCATCTCCATGCCCCCGTGACCGTGTCCAAAGCCTGCGTCCAGAACTTCCTCTTGGATGGTGCTGCCCAGCTCCTCTAGCTCTGTGAACACCTGCAGATATGGACCAGAGGAAAAGCCTCCATGTTTAGACCCATCAGCCCGATACAGAGACCCAGTACATGACTCTTATAGCCCAATGAAGAGACCCACTACATGACTCTTATAGCCCAATGAAGAATCCCCATACATGACTCTTATAGCCCGATGAAGAGACCCAGTACATGACTCTTATAGCCCAATGAA
>JAVQJY010295487.1:0-11653 GCA_036025375.1 Retropinna semoni | reverse complement strand
CAAAATCCTGGAATGGCTGCTGCAGAAAGAACAAGAAAACAGAAAAAAACTGTCAAGACACACATACTTAGACATATAAAGTCTCTGTGTCATTGGAAGAAGCCCCTCATGAATGACTTTCACACCACATATTCACACATACTTAGGAAAACATAAATAGCCATGTGACCAGACATGGAAACCATGCTTGATCCATACACACAGGATTCTGGGACCTACATGGGAACGCTGGGGGAGGTGCAGGGACAAGCCCTTCATTACCAGCTATTCAGCCAGTGATTGCTGGGAAAGACAAATTGGAGATCATCTTTTCCTAATTGAAACTAAATCAAACCTCCATCCAGCTGATTTAATATCTTCTCTTAACAAATCCCTGTCTGGCTGCCTCTGACTTGTGGGAGCAGTTAATGACCCGAGGAAGAGGAGCCACCCATAAAGAGCGATCAGGCAGCCAGGAATGGCTGGTAGAGGGGTGGGTGGGGGCAGTTACATTCAACACACATTCCTCAACCACTCTGCTTCTCTCCCTCTCTCTCTCTATCTCCCTGTCTCTCTCCCCCCCTCTCTCTCCTTGTATCTCCCTATCTCTCTCTCTCGTCTCTCTTTCTCTCTTCCTGTATCTCCCTGTCTCTCTCTTCCTGCTTCCACCCCTAACTACCATCACCACCACCAGTGAGCCCCGTCATCAGTCATATCTAAACCAATTAACCCCAGACAGTAATTGCCTCCTGATCTCTCTGCATTCCTCCAGAACCCCAGCCTAACACAAAGCTCTGTGTCTGGTCACAGACACTTACACTCCAGGATTGGCCTGTGGGCAGACTGAAGGTCAAACGTCTCAGACGCTGATCTCTGTCTTGCACTTTAATAAGATACTGTGAAGGAGAGAGCTGAGACTTTCTCACAATGTGGCACATTCAGAACATGGCCAAGACCTGCCACAAGTAGACTATTGCTGAGTTTGACATTGCTAAGTAGGATGTACACTACACAGTGATTAACCAGACCCTGAGAAGACCTAAATTGAGTTCAGCTATGTGGAGCTTGTATTACAGGAGAGTTAGAATGACCCTTTGCTCACCTCTACTGGGTCCTCCTGTCGACGCCTCTGGAGGCGTTCCACATCATCAATCTCATAAACCTTGATCTCGAATGGTTCCTTCAGAGGGCCAGATATGCAGGTGGGTGGCAGGTCCACCCATTGGCCAGATGTGCCGGCCTTCTTCCCCAGGGACGAGGTGTCTGGCAGGGGGGCGGGGATGAGCCGACGCCGTTGGAGGCCTGGAGAAACACAGACAGACAGGCACCTCAATTACAGCTGCATATATACAATGATAATATGTTCAGGGTGGTACAGCTATTTCACCATACATATGTATTAGACTCAGTCTGCGAATGTGATACCAGGGTTTACACAGACATACTGTGTTGATTGCATATGTATAAGGTTTTCACAGCATATTTCACATATCTCAGCATCTCAACAACACATGAATTGGAAAGGTTTCAGCGTGGGACATAGTCATTTCCAATACAATTCAGCTCATTCACACTCTCAATAGATTTTTCCATAAATGTTAGCACAATGTATTCTACTGAAGGTGAGAAAAGACAACAACAAATTTAACATAAGGCCCTAATAATAAACATATGGTAACAAACATACGGTTGCTATCTCTGTAAAATAGCTAGGAAAGATATGTGCTGCAGCAGGTTGTCTAAGATGTTGTTTGATATTTATGTGAACATTTTCTGTCAAGAGGTCTAATGTGGGCGTGATGATATTCATCCCTCACCATTGGACCTTTTCTTGGGGGACTTGGAGCTCCTGGTGCGGCCTGAGGAGGACATGCCACTCTCACTCATGGAGTCATGGGCGGAGGAGGCGCTGCCCGTGGCCTCACTGTCCCGGATCATGCTTTCATAGCCGCTGCTACCCCCGCTGTGGTAGAAGAGGGCAGTCCGACCCATGGCTGGAGGCAGCTCTCCACTCAAAACACTGCTGTTGTCACTGCCATGGCCACTGCTATAGCGCTGTGGTCTTCTGGGGGCTGTGATCTTACTGTAGGGAGAAGGCAGCATGGCTATGGGAGACTTCTCATCCCCCACGTTGACCCCGCTGTCGTTCCCACTGTCTGAGTCCCCTGGATTCCTCAGGTGCTTGCCTGATGAGCTGCCCAACGCCAGCTCGCTCACCCGGCTGTTGGCTGCCCGCATGGCCTGCTTGGTGCCCATGATGGTGCCCCGTCCAGGCTTGCTGTTGACAGGGGCAGTGGCGCGGGGAGCGGAAGTCTTCCCAGAGGGAGGGAGGTTGGCATTGGGGTTTCTGGTGGCTGGTGCTGCCAGGGACTTAGTGGAGGAACTGAGGCCCTTTGAGTTGTTGGCAGACAGTGAGCGGGCTTTGCTTCCATTGACTACTCCAACCATTCTGGGGTTGACATTGGCTTTTACCTGCCCGGCTTTACCCAGAGCACCTGAACTCCCACATGGGGAAGGTGGGGAAGTAGCAATGGGAGAGCTGGTTGAACTGGAGACACCAAACCTGGGGATGGACCTACTCGACTTGCTGCTGCTACTACCGAGGCTAGCCCCACTATTCTCCCGACTGAGGACTGGCTTGGAGCTCATGAAGGACAGGCTGTCACACCTCTCCAGGGACACCTGGCTGCCGTAATGCTGCCCTGCCTCACCTCTGGCCCCTCTGGCTTTCAAACTTGACGTGGCTTTGGCCGAAGTGGAGTCAGACTTAAGGCTGGATGTTTTCAGGCTGCTAGATTCCCCTCGGTAGCGAATCTCAAGCTCATCTTCTGACACCACAGCCCTTGCCCTCCCTGCTTCCCCGTACGCAGACTTTAAGGCACTTTGGGGCAGCAGGGTTCTGTTCTTCTGATCCAGACTGGACTTGCGAACAGGAGGAGGAGGAGGGGAGGTACCACCAGGTTTGGGGAGCATGCTGACTTTCTGTCCATTAGCCTTGTTGTTTTTCCCCAGAGAGGAAAACCTCAGGCTTGTGGTGGATACAATGATGTCCTGAGTTGCCCTGGACTCTGGGGTGGCATGAATGACAGGTACAGTCCCCAGAGTGGTGGCCCCTCGTCTTAGCTGAGGCATCTTACAGGGTGGTTCAGCTTTCTTAGTGGCTGACATCTCACAGCCATCCACCACCCTTTGTGATGAGGTAGACCCTTGAGCCTTGGGAAGGCGAGGTACACTGTTGCTGTTTACCTCTGGTCTCCGGGAGGGAATGCCACTAGGTGTGTGTTTGAGGAACTTACTGGTGGAGCAGGGTTCTGAGAGGGTCTGAGGTTCAGAGGAGTTGTCCATGCGCTGCCAGGGGTCTTCCTGCTTGGCCTCCTGTCTTTGTGGCTCACGACTACAACCACTGCTGCTGTTGCTACTGTGGGTGATGGATGAGGTAGGTTTCATTTTCCTGGGAAGACTGGAGTGGACTATGCTGGGGCCCTGGGAGGGCTGGGAGGAGCTGAGAGAACTAATCTTTGCTATTTTAGAAGGGAATCTAAGGGATCCTTTGGCTGACTCGGGAGACGGGGGGCACTTAGTCAGAGACAGTTTACTGGAGGTGGCGCTGTCACTGTCCATTTCAGAGAAGCTGAAACCACTGTCATTCAGGGAGTTCTTAGCATCTCTAGGGGACGGCTCACAGTGGAACAGACCAAAGGAGTCCAGGTAGAAGGTGCCGTCTGGACCGATGTGCTTGGCCTGCGGTAGGAACACGTCAGCGGAGTGCGCCCCTTCGCTCTCCAGAGTACACACGCTCACCTCACTGAGCCAGGAGCTGATGGAGGATCCTCTGCTGTCCACACACACAAACGTATCCTCCTGAAGGGGCGTGACCACCTCGATGTTGACCTCCGACCCCCCCACGGCTGATGTGTAGGCATCAAACTCATCGTTGATGCTGCTGATGATGCTGACAGGTCTGGAGCCAGAGGCCAGAGCCTGCAGGGAGCAGTCGCTGTTGAAGCTGATGATGCTGGAGGGACGACCTCGGCCCACCATGCTGCCTATGGACAGCTCCTCCACCACAGTGAAGACTAACTCGTCCTCCCCGTTTAGCTCCACAGGCTGCTGCAGGGTGACGGTGGCTCTAAGGATGTCCCTGTCCAGACATCTGTCTCTCAGGGCAGACCGCAACTGGCATACCTCCACTGGACCGCTGGCATGGACCCTACCAAGGACAGGGGAGCTCCCAGCATCCCCACTCTTCACGGCCTGATGGCTCATTCCAACCGGGGGCATTCTGGTGGTCGACCTCTCCTCAGCCTCTCTATTTCCCTTGTGAGGGTCTCTTTGCTGTGGGGGGGGTGGAGCCGGCATGGGTAAAGGCTTCTTGTTGAAGTAGATCTTCTCCCTTACCACAGGATCTGAGTTAGGAACCTCCTGTTTGCAGGGGCTAACCCTGCTATCTGTCACAAGCACCTTCTCCCCATCAGCACTAGTTCTGCACACGTTCTGTGACGGTTCTCCATCTGAGGGGCTGCCCTGCCAATTGGAACGTTCCACTTTAGATTTTAGATTGGGGCTGCCAGCTGGCTGAGAGGCAGCAACAGATTTAGGAGATGGCTTAGGTGAGATGCTCTCCAGGGAGGAGGACACAGTCTTTGTTACAGTCTTTGGGGAGACAGATCCGGGTCCATCCTTGGCTTTACCACTGTCCAACTTGGGGCTAGCCTGGCTGCCCTTGCCCTCTCCTACAAAAGCTGTGGGCTCCTCACTACCATCAATACACTCCAAGCGCTCCTGCAGCTCAGCAAATGTGTTGCACTTGAAGAAGTGGTCTCTGTCCAGAGGACCGTTCTTCCCACCCCTCTTCCTGTTCAGGGAGGGGATGATGGGAACGAAGGCGGGGGGACCTTCATTGTCGCTGAGCTCCCTGTCGGAGATTGCGGCACCACCCGGACCCACGTAGATGACTGTGTCACAAGACTGCTCGCTGCTGGAGGAGTAGT
The DNA here is from genome assembly GCA_036025375.1 of Retropinna semoni. Classification (NCBI taxonomy): domain Eukaryota; kingdom Metazoa; phylum Chordata; class Actinopteri; order Osmeriformes; family Retropinnidae; genus Retropinna; species Retropinna semoni. Next base: position 6,683 of record JAVQJY010295487.1, on the reverse strand, counting down.
CAGGGTCACTGAGAAGGGACGGTAGGTCCGGGTCCAGGGCCACTGTCCGGGGGTGGAAGGGTCTGAGGTGGGGTGGACGGCGAATCCTTCCCTCCTCACAGGAACTCTCACCTCCAGAGGAACTAGACGCATACTGAAGGAAAGAGAGAACAGAGAGTTAGTGTTAAACACTTTAAATTAGGTTTTATTTATACACACACACACACACACACACACACACACACACACACACACACACACACACACACACACACACACTCCTGGGTTATAATAATATTGTAATACTTTTACTGCTAGAAAGAATTATGGACTTTCTCAATCTTTTTCCTAAACCACTTTCCTCTAGTCCATTAACAATCCGTATTTTTTTGTAATGAATTCAGAGGGTAATCAATCAGGAGGAAAATCTGATTTCCCTTCCAAAATTGCAGTCAATTTATTTAAAAGGTGAAAAGTCCACATCAATAGGCAGTCAGATTAATGTCAATGAAATGAAGTGATGAATGTGGAATGCATTATTATTACGCTTGACTGAAGCCAATGCTAAATAAATACATGCTGTCAGTCCAGCTAATTATTGAGAGCGTATCTTTTCCCCATCTACATGCATGCATTACACACATCCTTAGGCAGCAATATCGATTACATGATTATGTGTTGAAGAGGCCAGAGAAACTAGCTATGAGTTATTGCACTAACAGCCTACATTAGCTGAGATACAGATTCATTTCATTTCACAGCCCCCAAATTACAGTGAGACAAGGTTTTTCCAAGACGTCAATTATTCCAACTATGTGAAGTGGTGCATGAATGGCATTAACTATTTTACGAAACCCAAAACAACACACAACTCAAAACCCTAAACAGTAATCACAGCATTGAAGAACCAAGGCTCTTCTTCACTTCAACAATGGACAGCGGCTCCATTCATCACAAACATTAAACACTGTATGAGTTCCTGTTTAAACACTGTTTCACTAAGGTAATCCCGTAATGAATGTGCCTCCACACACCTTAGACTTCTTCTTCCTCATGCGGTGGATGCGCGAGGCCAGCTGGATGGTGGTGAGGGAGTCCGCGTAGTTGGCGGGCGAGTCGGAGATGTGGGCGATCATGGTCGTTCTGCAGTTGATGTTCCCCAGCGATTCCCTCAGAAGCATTGTCAGTTTGCTGTCCCTAAATGGCAGGTTCACACACTGTTATTACCCTTACCGTTTAGGAAACGACGCCGGTGGTTCTGTATTGAACCAAGTACCGCTGGCAAACACAAAATACAGTCCTGTAGATTGTATGTCTACATGTATAGATAAATGCTCAGGTCTGCCTGCAGTTGTAACCCAATAAAGTTTTGAATGTTCAAGGAGCGAAAAAAGTCGCCGACAGTCAGTTAGTAACCCTGTCGAATCACATGAGTTGCACAAGCTCTAACATGCCTCGATCGCTACCTCAATGCTCTGTAACAAACATGTAGATTTCGGTATTAAGACAGCAGTTCTCTCACCTGTACGGCACATGCTTGGCTCCGTTAGCTAGAGCCATGATGACGTTCCCCAGCGCGGTCAGAGACAGACACTGGCCCCCCCCTCCGTCTCGGCTCTTGCTCAGGATCTTCTCACAGCTGCCCAGGTCTATGAGGTGCAACCGGCTGCGTCCTCCCGACACTGACGATGACAGAGGAAGAACCAGGTGAGGTTATACCTTCTCACAGACACTCCCTCTGAAGTCAGCACCTCCAACACGCACACACACTATACACACATACACACACAGCGTTCAGTGGAAGAAGGAGTGGCTTACACGAGACTAGACTGGCGGCTGTCTGATTTACACATGAGTAACACAAGATATAAAATGATTCAAAAGTAGTCGAGACTGCAGAAAGTTTAACAGACAGGTAAACTCTGTGACTATAAGTCACATAACTCAGTGTGACTAGAATCTTGTTCTCCTGTTGTCACATGGTGTGACACATATTGTATGATTAAAGAATGAGGATAATTGCTGCATTTGACTCTAACGCTCCTTGCCATGAAGTCTTAAACACAGTGCGCAACGAGTTCTGGGGGGTAAAAAGTTGGAGTGGTTGAGCTTTGAGAGAGGAGGAAGCAGAACTCCATGCCAGGCGGCGGTATTGTGTGGGTCACTGCTATGTTATTTCACATGATTGTTGGAGAAAATGATAGAGTTTCAGACCAGGCGGCAGCGGCGAACCATTAAACTGTTGTCAGCAAGACTTAGAAATGTAGTGCTTCAAAGCCTCACTCCCTCACAGCCACAGCACAACACATGAATACAAACTACTAGTTCTTCTCCTACAGTTACAGGGACCACCGAGCACCCGTCGATACACATTCCAAACGAGAGGCTAGAGACTTGTTACACATTCAGATTTATTCCGGTATTCTACAGCTTCTAACCCAACGCCGAGCCTCCGATGCACAGGCTGAGTTGAACAGAACTGACACACAGGATACCTGTTCACAGCTACTGTATAATTACAACAGGAACCTGATGAGGGAATTGCACCTGTGTCTTAGCGCTATTATTAACGCCTAATAAAGTAATCATCTTTAAATGACTGTGAATAATACAAAAATGTTCTACTTGATTAAGATTGTAATTATCAGATGAGCTTTATTGTCTGTTCATGAGGTGATTTCATGAAGTAGCGGGGTGTAGTTTAATGACGGTGGAGGTCGTACAGGAAGTGAAGCACCACTCACTTCCTCCTTTGCCGCTCTTCTCCATGCGGTACTGGTAGATGTGCAGGGTGAAGAGCATGTGGGAGTTCCGTCGCTCCTCCTCGCCCGCGTCGGGACGGCTGGTGCTGCGGGCCGCGATGGCCGCGTCCAGGAAGAAGGCGGCCTTCTCGGCCGTCGGGGCGCGCAGCTCGCTCTGGTTCTGGAGCTGAGAGGGATGTGGAGGGAGACAGAGGAGCAGAGAACAATCGGTTAGGGTCAGGGAGGGAAAGAGGAAGAGGCTGGTGATAGACAAAGAGAGGATTAAGAGGCGAGCGGGGTGAGAGAGAGTGAAGGGAGAGAGAGAGGGACGGGGGCCAGTTAATTGGACCCAGGCTCACATTTCTTGCCCATTAGATTGGGTCTCGGGGGCCATTACAGCAGCAGAAATGCACACTGAGGGAGGGAATTAGGAGACGTAATGAAGGAGCAGGAGGAAGAGGCCCTTCCCTTTACACCGCTCTGCTCCTGCTGCTGGTGGTGGTGGGATACAGACAACAGGAGGAGGGGGGCCCAGCATGGTGGTTGCTCAGAGGAGGAGAGACAGGAGCTTCACAGGACTCTAGGCAGTCTTTGAAGTCAAAGTCCACACAGAGCCCCAAAAAAACAACATCTGACAGCAACACCTGTCAGTACCTTCAAACCCGCTACAGCTCTCTGCTGCCCCCTCCCCCAACCACCACCCCCAAACTGGTCCCATTGTGCTGGAGAGGGGCCCAGCCAGCTCAGCGGTAATAGATGCTGATGTGTGTTGACAGGAGAGTCAATAGAAAGGTATGGAGAGAGGCATCAATAGTGCAGATGGCTTTGAAAACTATGGAGCAAGAATGTTTGGAGATAGGCAGGACAAGCCTGGTAGATGAAAGGAAACAGGGCAGACAAAGACAAACACCTCTAGAACAGACAGAGGAGGAGAGTGAGAGTCAGATCAATACACACACACACACTAATATATACCAGAGAGACGGAGACAGAAGATAAGAGAGCAAAGAAAAAGGTGAAAACAGGCATATGGCTGGCCGCCAATATTCCCCAACCTGCGTGCCACAGATGGGGTCCTCCCTCAGGTAGATGCCTGGGGACTGGCCATCCTGCAGGCTGCCCGAGGACACCTCAGACAGGAGGTCCTTCAGCTCCTCGTCCTTCCCGCAGATCTCCACGGCTGACACGCGCACTGAGAAGCGCGTGGCCGTCTTCTCCTTCCGCTCGTGGATGAGCTTGAAGAGCCAGGAGATGGCACAGGGCACCACGCCCAGACTCTGGGTGGAGCCGTCTTTACCAATCATGGTGTACGTCTTGCCTGGAGATGAAGGAGAGGAAGAGGGAAATGGAAATGATTGATGGTCCTGCTGCTGGTGAGGCCCTGATGCTTAGATTATTCCTGGAATTGAATTTTGATTGAACAAGGTGGAGAGACAGTAAATTGTGATTTGTTAGTGTTTTGTGTAAGAACGGTTGGGGGGAAATGTGCCTCTTAATAGCTTACGACCAGGTTTAGAGCTGATTTCCTGTAAAATGGCAAATAAAATCTTGTGACCCTAGGAGCAGTTTTAGAGTGGAGAGAATTGCATTTGCTTGAGAGAGAGAGAGGAGAGAGAGCCCTGAGACCTGGAGTGCTGGCCAGGTCAATTACTGCTATTTTAATTACAGTCTGGGCTTGCCTCCTCTCTGTGCAGCCGTCTACCTCCATTCTCCCTCTGTCTCACTAGCCCTTTGCCCCTTCCTGCCTCCCTCCTCCTCCCCCCCTCGCCTCTGCTCCCCTCTCCTCGACTCACTCGAGTGGACCGCTAAGCCAATTGTGGACTTGAAGTGCAGATAACCAAGGCAGTGGAGAGTTGTTTCAGGGGAACAAGGGCTCTTCTCTAATATCTGGGCAGCGGAGGAGCTCACCAAGCCTGACGTGGCCGAAGCAGAAGATGCAGCCGTCCGCACCGTTCACCACGGACTGGATGACCTCTGCCACCGTCCCTGAGCACACCTCCGCCTACAGAGGAGAGACGGGGGTTAAAGGTCGTGCTCTGGCTTTTTCCAGTCCATGTCGCAATTGTGTATGATGCTGTTTTGATTCAAATAATTGCAAAAACACATGCATAGACATTTTCTGTTCATGAATAGTTGTTTTTTTCTTTCAGAAATCAGTTCTCTAAATCCGTTCAACCACTGACATGAGGCAAGTCTGAGTGAAGCTGATCAGGGATGCTGAGGCTGTGGTTAACAGACGTTGTTACGCTGCGTGCCGTGTGCAGCTCATCTTTCCAATCTGTTCCAGCAGGGGGTTCTGGGGCCAGGCAGCAGAGATCTCCTCCCATAGATCACACAGCAAACAAGGCCTCTTACGGTACAACAGCTTGCTGCATCAGTTACCAACCAGCAGAGCTATCCCAGCGGCACAATCTAGTAGCCTCGCCTCAGCCTGACTGGAGCGGCAGCTAGACCGATGCTGGAGGACGGGAGGACCGTTTTAATTTAATACTTTATATATGACTTGATATTGTCATTGATTCTTTGTGAAGACCCTAAATACCTCCGAGTTCTGATGTATTTTAATGAGTCGTTTCAAAAGTACAATCTTTTTGTCTCCTCAATCACTGTCAGATAGCGTGCCTGGTGTCTAACCCCTGTTCTTTGATCTTAGTTTGGGTGTGTCTTGGCTGGACCTTGAGGGCTGGACTATAGAGGGGGTTGGGGTTAGATATAACTGGACTTTGAAAAGAAAGGTTAGATATAACTGGAGTGAATTCAATTCATTCCCCAGACTTAAAAGGGCCAGCTGTTAGGCCCACACTGAACAGAATGCCCCCCCGAGCCAGGACAGGCATTTCTTCACTAAGCCCTCTGGCTGCACCCTGCCAGCATAAAGATGTCCTTGTGCCCTTGAGAGAGCACAAACAACACATACACACACGCACACACACACACACACACACACACACACACACACACACACACACACACGTCCCTCGGCACTCTACCCTACCCGCACTACCCCCTCCCCACACACACACAGACACACACACACACACACACACACTCGCCCCCTGGCCCTCACTTGAGAGGCGTCCTGGGTAAACACGGCGTCAAAGGCGAAGATCTTCGGGACGGCCACGGTGGCGGCTCTCCTGTGCGCTGAGTTGGCGTGAGAGTTCGCCACGGGGTCATAGAGGGTCAGCTGCTTCTTCCTGGCGTCCACCTTGAGGAAGGACATGGACTCGGACGAGTCGTGGGTATCCAAAGGGGGGCAGATACGCATCATCACTTTGACCTGCAGGAGAGAGAGAGAGGTTAACATGTAGGAACATGAAGTACATGTCAATACAGTACCACCTGCTGAAAACACATACAGGGTAAAATTTCTGTTCTGGCTGGGGATTTATTAAAAGGAAATTAATACAAGCTTTACTACTGGGACCCCATAGTTACAGGGAACCTAGATTACCATCATGCATTGGGCTTCGGCTTCTCATGTCAGGGATGATGGGCGAAGCAATTACCATGGAAACACAGGCTACCACTGACACATTAACCATTGAGTCCATTGACTCACTGCAAGCCGTAATGCTACCAGTAGTGGCTAGGTTGATATTCTAACCCAGCCCGTACCTACCAGTAAACGTGGACCATTAGTGATTGCAGAGCCATGCTGGGGGATTATCCAGCCTGCAGGCTGGTCTCTGAACCAGGAGCAGCTCGCCAGCATGGGAGCATCTGCTCCCCTCCCTTATCCTATCATCACTGTCCCTCCCTCTCCCCTACTGCCTGCCTGCTTGTCTGTTTGTCTGTCTCTATACCTGCCTGCTTGCCTGCCTTGTTGCCAGCCTGTCTGCTCGCCTGCCTGCCTGCTTGCCTGCCTGCCTGCCTGCCTGCCTGCCTGCCTGCCTGCCTGCCTGCCTGCCTGCCTGCCTGCCTGCCTGCCTGCCTGCCTGCCTGCCTGTGTACCCACCTCTG
>JAVQJY010292012.1:0-11923 GCA_036025375.1 Retropinna semoni | reverse complement strand
TAACTTTGTAATTCACCTAGGCTGTTAAAAGCTATATTAGCTGGAGTATTTTCATATGCTCTTTGTAAGGGTGTGTGAGAATATAACTGGAGTTGTACCAGAAAATCAAATAGATTGTGGATTGGACATGTTCTAATACTTGTCATTGATAACTTGTTATTTTACTAATTTCAAACGGTCTATTCTACGCAAATGAATTGAATGACCAATGCAGGAATTGGTCAGTTAACAAGTCTGGAAGAAGTTGGTTGTCTCTCAATGTTGATTTGTAAATCACCACAGTAAGTAACATGTCTACTGGTCAGTCTCTGGCTATCCCCCCTAATCCCCCTGGCCTACTCCTATCCACCCTGCCTCCCGCCTTGGCTCCCCCAACATGGCCTCCCTCCATGGCCCCTAACGGCCCCACCTAGCCCCTCCTGGTCACATCTCCTACAGGAGCCTCATCTGCTGAGCTCAAAGAGAAAGGAACTGCTCCTGACAGGCTGCCAAGCCTCTGGAATTACATCGCACTTCACAGCAATTTAGGTGTCAACTGTAATCGTCCCAAGCCACCCCGTGTCCTCTGACAGGCTTTAATTATCGTCATCATGATTTCTTCTGTTCTCCTCTACTGCCTTAGAAGTCTACCTGGACTCTATGGGTGTTCGTAGACAGTGTTAAACACAATCTGACATCAGAGCTATCAGCATTGGATGATTACACTATGATATGAGAACCCAAGCCTTCTCATCGAGAGGCAATGAAAGATACGAGGATATTTGACCTCCTTTGAGGAGCTGTTAACCAGGTATAAGGTTGGAGCTGTGACCATTGCTGAAGGAGTTATTAGCTCAAGTGGATCTCCCACAAGCTGTTAATACAATGGGGTAGACCTGTTTCCACAGGGCTTGTCCTAAAGGGAATGGGTAATTTTCGATTCCCCAAGCCAAATAAAAGAACAGCAGAGGATTAAATTTCTCTTCCTCCGTGGGGCTGCTGCCAACCACAACACAATGGAACCAGTGAGAAGTTACCTTACTGGCCCGGCCCTATTACAACCTAGTCAAAATGGCTTGTGTACACTGGAAGCACGCACAACCACGTACAGTACAGGACAAATGGTTATAAGTAATTCCATATGGATATGGTTTTCACATGCTCTGAGTACTCACTTTAAATGAGCTGGCTGTTGGCTGAACTGTAACAATCTCCATCCTTCATACGGTGACATGCCTCATAATGCCCCCAAGAGGTACCTGAGAAACCAATCAACTGCCGTTTGAATGTTGGGTGTTGTTGAAAAGATACAAAGAAGGGCTTTTAATTTTAGAACAAACCCCATGCCTGAAATAACAAGTGTCACTGATGGCTCAGGTCTGACAAACACAAAACTCTAAAATCTCTCCAAAAAAATGTGCACACTCTCTGTCTCTCTTTCTCACTTTCTGTCTGCTTTACTGCCTGCCTGCCTCTCAGACTGGCTGTCTGTCTGTCTGTCTGTCTCCCTGTCTCGCTGCTCTATTGTCACGTAAAACTGGAGAGTGCAGGTATGAGACACGTCATGCCTGGAGCACTGGCAACTAGTAAAGCTGACTCATGTTATCATTGCAGAGACACTGTGGTTGGCACCAATAGTAGCTGAATCATGCCATAAGGAAACCATATAGGGGCAGATTATCTTTTATCTGTACTGTGTTAGCTTTCACTTGTCTACTCAGGGAGAACAGAACATTTTGCTCCAATCAATTGATCCTCTGACAGGCCATCTAGCATGGGATTAAAAATTATCTCTTGGCCGACATCAGAATTCAATTTGGGGCTGTGAACAGACTGCTATTACTGCTGGGGCACACTGGGAGGGATGGCTCTCTCAGCACTGTAATTGCTTTCTCATTTACAAGCATTAGTCCCAGGTGTGAGGGTGGGGAGGGTGTGTGGAGGGTGTTCATGAGGCCCTCTACCTGCAGTATTAAAGTAAACCAACCAACAAGCTCATCCCAGCCCAGTTTAGCCCTGCCCAGCCCAGCCCTGATCACCCCACCCCAGCACAGCCCAGCTCTGTTCCCTAACCAGAAGCTGGAATCCGTAAAAGACCACAGTAAAGACAGGCCACAATATATAACTAATAAATCACTGACTGATTTTACTGACAGATTGTATCATCGTACAGCATGTATGCGGTGATTCATGAGACTGATTCCACCTCCCAGCTCCAAAAGGGAGCATCGTACACGGCGCCCATCTGTAGCTGTCAGAGTACGCTAAGCTAAAGGATCTGTTCTCTGAAGGGCCATGATTCACACAGTGGGAAGAGCACTATTGGACAACACGTTGAACTCTGTCTTTGTTATGGCGGCTATTGCGCCATAAAAAACACTTGTAAAACACAGACTGACACATCTCTGCTTTGCAGTTACAGAACAAAACTGGTGATGTGTCAAGATAGCCAAGTAGTGCTTCCCAGTAACCGTGCACTGTTTATGTTTGCTGATACTGATTTCCCTAGCAACAGCCCTACAATGTGTGTCTCTCTTCACTGGGGCAGTGTGGCGGAGACACCCAGGCAGATAGAATCAGGCCAGAACACAGGAATAATGAGCACGCTGTGAGCCATATCTCTGTCCCCCTGATCCCCCTCACAAGGTACCGGACTATCCCAGCTTCGTGTCTCTCTCTGGCAGAGCAGGATTCCAGTCTCCTCGGACTGCAGGCCTGGGCTCAGGATGTTCCTCCATTCTGAGCCAGACTTGAGGTATTTCCGACTCGGAAGGCTCAGCCTCTGACCTGCGCATGAAGAATATCTAGAAAATCGGATCCTTGGTTATTTCCTGTCGGGCTTTTCTAAACACCAGGGCCTGCGTGTTTCCTGAGCTGCTACAGAGCAGACACACACTCTCATTGAATACCAGAGAAATGAGCAGCATACTGTTAGAACTCACAGACAAGGTTTTATTTCCACAAGATTGATCTTCACACCTAAATGATGTCAGCTGCTTGGGAATATGGGTCAGAGAGATTGTGTGGCGTGATTAAAACAGGGCTGGGATATAAGCTATCTTACCATTAAGCCAGCACGCATAAAGACATGTCCGGTAGAGGGATGTTGGTGGCTTTAGTGATTTCAGTGCTTAAAATATACTGACAACAATAATGAAACAATAAAAAGGGTGAAGGCTGTTGTGTCGTTGCTTTTGTTAGTATGTGTTCTGTTCATTAGAACACAACTGGTGAATCTGGGTCTCCTCAGGACACGTAGTTGTTACCTGTCCATGCAACGGTTGGCATGGTGATCACTAAAGGAGACTAGGCTCTACTGAATAAGATAACTATTGTGTTCTCTGTTTTGTTGAGACAGACACATCCCTTTTAACACTGCAAGACCAGTTAAACACCCTAATTACCACTGAGCTGATTTCATGTACTGTGATGTCATGAATGCCTATAAAAAGCTGCATTGACAATAGTTACTAAGTTGCTAAGGGCCTAAATACAGCCCACCCTCCTTAAAATCAACCATGACCACCAAGTGTGACATAATGAAACAATGGTTCACTTACATCATTAAACAACATCACTGGGTATATGCGGCTGGTTTGTGGTTCATGTGTGGGTGGCAGCATTGAGTCAACCGAAATTTTCGGTTAGTGAAGTGATGGCAGTCACCACTCTCTTGGCACTCTCCTAGCACTCTGTGTCCATAATGGTGACTTTCTCTCACTCCCAGACAACTGTAGAGTTGTAGAGAAGGTTTATGGAACTGAACAGTATGACGGAAGCTGCTTCATTACGCTGCTACCTCGACCATCTAACTCCAGAGCATAATCAGACTGGACACTCCTCACCTCTCCTGTCCTCTTCTCTTCTCAGTTCTACTCTACTGTACTCTACGCTCTCTCCACTGTCTGCGTTCAGGGATCTTAGTGTTTATCTCCAGCCCATTAATGAGCCAGGGGTCTTGTCACACCGTGTTTTGAGCAGAACCAATGGCAGTTTGATGGAGCCCCCCTGCTGTCCACGGTTCCTCCTAGAGCCCTGCCTCGGAAATGAGCCCCATCTGGGCCCCATCTGGACCTCGTCAGGCCCCTCGCCAGTGGAGGGGGTGCTGGGGTGGGGGTGGGATGGGAGTGCATGAGGGTTTTGACACTGGACATGGGGGCGCACGAGGGAGGAAATTGAGGAGGCAAAGGTGTGACACCTAGGTGAGCAGCCTCTCCAACCTCCGCCCTCCTTACATGCACCTAAACTTCTCCAGATGAGTGCAGACGGATCCCGTAACCACGAGGCTGCACATCCTGATGTTGTCTGAGAGGCTAGCATGCAACCTCAGTGTAAACAGATAATCACTGGGGGAGATGGAGTAATCCTGTTCTTCTCTCTGATGTGGGGAGATAGAAGTGTTTCTCTGTGAGGCAGCATTGTTCTCCTTTGTTTCGGAGAACGCTCTGCTTCAGACCAGATTGTGGCACCTTCATGTTCGTGTTGACAAATTCCACAGCTCCTCTGAATTATACTGAAACCATCCAACACTTCCCCTATACAGATTGAAATTCTAGTCCTGTGGACATTCAGACCAGATCAGGGTGAAGTCGGGGCATCTGGGTTGCCTAACCTAACACATCTTGTGAGATGGGGCAGCTTCTTTCAACACACTGAGGTATTGCCCAAGAGGTATTGCATCGTACATGTATCCTTTGGCTGTTAATCCCGCACTTTCTTGAACGATGTGCAATGTGATCCATCTTGTGGATGGTAAAGGGCCTACCAGTACAGAGAGAGTGAAACGCCATGCATCACAGTTTGTGTTGGCTTCTTCACCTTGCTTTCCTGCCTATCCCCCTCACTGATGAATGATGAGTCAACAATTCATAAGTCCTTAATTCTCATGATTAGCAAACTCTCTGAAACTAATTGCTGTTTCCATAGTAGATTAGGCATACTTCCTTTCCTCCAAAACTATACCGAAGCACACTTTTTGCCAATTTGCATTCGTGAGAAAGTTTTATTTGGCAGAAAGGTACTAACTTCCCATAGTTTGAGCATCATTTTGTAGCCCAGTGGGGCCCCTGCCTGCCAGTCAGCTGTGTCCATGTTGTTCCTTCTTAGCTCTCTCTACTGAGAGCCTTAAACTCCATCCTTGTGTCAGGCTCAGCCACAACAGACCCCAGGCGACGAGGCAGACAACAAGAGGCATGAGGTATTAGGGTGGAAGGCACAAGGCACGAGGCAGCAGACGAGAGTCAGGAGATGCGAGGCGCGAGGCAGAAGCAGACGGTCAATGGGGTTTGAGTTAGACTCACTAATGAAGGCAGCCTGGCCAGCGGGACCCCCTGGGCTCAGTGTGTCAGGATCATCCACATGCCACTCTGCAGGAGAGCTGGAGAGCCAGAGAGGGCCCTCCTGCTTGTTACAGGATCCCTGCAGGCAGCACCTCAGACAGCCCTGGAGCAGCAACCCTGCTAATGAGAACCTGGCCGCGGCAACATTAAATCTCCAGGGTATAGTGAAGGGACAGAAGTCATCCATCCCAACAGGACTCAAGTTTACTGAAACTAACTTCAGTTCTATACCTCTGCAGATAGCAGGAGACGTGCTTGAGTATCGGTCACAGTCAATTAAAGCTGAGTTGATTGGCTCACTCAGATTAGACAGGCTACAGAGACAGGACTGAATCGTTAATCGCTCTATTTTTTTGCATGTGATATGTGTGCCTGTGCATCAACAAAGTTTCTAGGGATTCACTCTTTGTCTTCTCCTTTCCAATCATTCACACTGATTCAAACCTCTAACTTTGCACCAAGCAAACACCTCAGCGTCCTGTTACGCTGGGGAATCGTTTGGTTTTCTTTTTTTCGAGACGGCTAATGAGGAGGTAGATAATTGTGTTTGAAGTGAGGAGCATCTGGTCTCCTATCCGTCTCACATCCCTGTGTCCTGCTGCCGTGGCCCACCGCCACGTCCAACAGACCGGAGGAGGGGCGTCTCCCACCCTCTGACCCCACGGCCTGAAGCAGACCTGCCCGCCCGTGGACGGAGTGTGAAACGTGCTTGTAAACATTCCCCTTCGGCATCAGTCACACGGCACGGCCAGAACACGGCAAGCCAGCCCAGCTGTTAGCTGTTGACAGTTTTGTGTCTTTTTTGGAGATTAGTTCAAGTGCAGAGTCCAACTAGCTCCAGGCTCGCGCTGAATCATTCCCCACAGTTGGAAAATAGCATATTAGGCAGTTGTTTCCAAGCATTTGTGGCACACCTGGGTCTGTCTCCAGACTTACCATGGGGGTCAGGGGTCACAGAGCTGAAACACATTGAGAGGGCCTTCATGCTTTAAGTGAAGGATGGGGGGGGGGCAAGGAAAGTTATTTTCTCCAGCTGAGAGCCCCTCAGTGACACTAGAAACTGGAGAGAGTGAGGCTGGTGGAGGTAGTGTGGTGGGGGTGGGGGTGGGGTTTGGGGTTTGGTCCCCGGGGGGCCCACACAGAGAGAGGAATGGCTGAACGGGGATGGTTGGGGGGGAGACTGATGAGGTGCTACAAGACACAACTTCATATTGCATCAGCACTAGACGAGAAGCTAATTGAGAACAGGCCATGCCATGTATGGAGCTGTCCTCATGATCATCGCGTCTTCACTGCAGGAAGAGAAGCACAGACACAAGGATGTTGGCATAAGCCCCATGAACTTGTGCACTTGGACTGACTCTTCTTCATACTAACAAGTCAAGGAAGTCACCACATGTATGTCACTGTGAGTTTCCTGTTGTGGAGTCATAGAAATGCCGTTCTCCATTTGTGGCTTGCTGCTAATCCCTCCCCGGTGTTGTGTCCAGGTGCTGGGTGTTATGGGAGGTGTGTAATGAGGTGTCCGTCCAGGATTTGAGATAAGGCTGAAGCCAGCTCTCTCCTCCAGCCTTCCTGTCCTGATTTCCCCAGACACCAGCCACTGGCTCACCCTGCTCTACCCTGCCCACATGGAGAATGGAGAAAGTAAAACGATCAGGCAGTTCTAAGCATGCGTGCGTGCGTGCGTGCGCGCGCAGATGTGCAGGGAGCATTTTTGAGTGAGATGGACTTGTAGTGTCTCTCCGTCTGAAAGAGCGCGCACTGACAGGAGGCTGGCAGCGTCCACATGTCCAGCTGGTTACTCAGACACACTGCTGCAGATCCTGGGAGGTCTCAGAGAGTGGGAGTCCAGACGGAACGGTGCCCAGGTGTGTGTGCCTGGCTTTGCACGTGTGTGTTAAATGAAGGGCTTACATCTGTGTATGGGTATAAGCGTGCGTGTGTGTGTCTGTGAATGAAAAAGCATAATTCCTACAATCCAAATGAAGCTGATTAGAGTTGAGCAGCTCTCTAATGCTTGTTTATCTTTCAAAGTGGACTATGAAGAGAAATAATGTCTCAAGATAAGAAATCCCACCAGGACATACTTGAAAATGTTATGAATGACATGGTTTACATATGACTAGTGATGAAACTCAAGATTCTGATGATTGTTCTGTTTGGCAGGAGGATGTATGTTTGTAATGTAATGTATAGTCTAAACATTATTTAAGGGTTGATTTTTATGTTTTTAGGCTCCCACATTTTAAACCCTTCTGCTGTTTTCCTTCAGATAGTGTCCAAAGCAAACTTTTTCAGTGACAGAATGTTGCACTAAACCCTTTTGACATGACCATAATTGGCCATTAGGTCAACCATCAAAAAAGTGCTTCGAACTGCTTCATCAGTGTAGGACAAGAATCTGTCTAAATCCTCTGGGTGGTATCCTTAGGTTGAACCGGAGATCACATCACACATTTGAGCCAGGACAAGACCTGAAACCTAAACTAATCCACTGTGAAATGGTCTTGGGGCCACTCCGCAGGGTTTGCCCAAAGTGAAAACAGATCATGTTTCTACAAAAGGGTCTGGTATCTTCAGCCTCTAAAAACAACAACCAGTGTGACTCCCGGGGCAATTGTTGACGGCTCACTGATTCATTTTCATGATTTGTTTTTTCTTGACAAAGTCTCTAAACAATCAATAAGCCGCCATAACACCCCCTTACCTCATTAATAATGCAACCACTTGACTGGATGCCTGGTGATTTGTGAACATACAGACTCTAGGAGCTTTCACCGAATGAGCTCAGAGGGTTTCAAAAGACCATGAACAACAACAATGTCAACAACAGTCACTCCTAGGAGCTATGGAGGCCTTATTCCGCATGTGCTGATACTTCCTCTTCTTTCTCTCCTTCCTTCTCAGCTCTATGAGAATCTAGGGTGTTTTCACACTTCCTTTCTGTGGTGAAACAAAAAGAGCCACCTCTGGTTACTCCTGCCCCCCTGGTTCCCTGTCCTAATCCCCCTCTGAAGTGGCTCTCCTGGTCATTAAAGCCCTGTGAGGTCCCACAAACAGCCCGGGTAATTCCAGGCACAACAGCACCCACCAGAGAGGGAAGGACGCTTGAAGGGTTCAACAGAATAGAAAATGTGGAGTGTAAACAAAATGGCTGGACAGCGTTATGACGAGTTGCGGGTCCTTTATGAGTTGCGGGTCCTTCAGCCAACTCTTCAACTCGGACTTGAGCATGACTTTAGATGTACTGGCAAGTTTTGGGCATTTTTGTCCGCCACTGAGATTGACAGTTGAACATAAGTTCTTTTGACAAACTACAACCCCCAGAATCAAGATACGTCTTGTCCCCTGTCGAGTTTGACTCTTCTCTGTTCTAAACTCAGTGACCTGCTTGATAAAAGTGCATTCTAGTGTTACAGTCAGTGAAGTAAGCATCATTATCGAGGGCTCACCGATCTACGTATAGGAAAGGAGGGAATGGGGGGGAGTAATTGATTTTTCCACATTCCCACTTTTCTCTCTCTCTCCTCCCCCAGTCCATCTCTCTGTCTTGGCTAACAAGCCTCAATCAGGCCAGTGCATTAGCTTGATCTTCAGTGGGGTATGTGCTATCGATTGCTCCCTTTTCTTTGTGATGATAAATTCATGGCGTGCTGAAGCCTCTCCCTCCACCCCTCTCGCAGGCTCCCTCTCGGAGCCGCACGTTCCCCTTGTAAGAAGAGCAGAATAAACATAACCCATTCAATAGGGCTGAATAATTAATGTGAGAGCACAACCCAGCATGCATTGCTTCATATCAGCTCTGAGTTCCTGCATGCAAGTACAGCACTCATGCAGTCAAGGCCTCTCATGGCTCCTGTTAGCTCACAGTTTCCACTGTAGACAGCAGGGGGAAGGCCAAGCAGATGGCGGGGTAACACTGGACGTCACGTGGAGCAAGTGCACCTTCATCATTAGTCTCAGTGACACATTCCACTTTTGGGATTCCGTTTAATCCTTGTTTTGTGCTCAAACACAAAAGGCGTGCTTATTTCATTTCAGACTTTAGAGAGGGGTGATTGACAGAGCAGATGGACAGCTGTCAAGCTCATGGAAAAGGACGGGAGGGAGGGAGGAGGTTCCCCGAGTTGCAGTGGCCAAAGGGGACTTCTGTTTACACTCTACCGCCCCCTCTCACTACGCCCCTGGAGACGTGGCCAGAGCCTCCCTCTACTTTCTCATTAGCACAGCAATGACGGCTGGCCACTGACACTGGTGGAGTGCCGCTGGGGGGCCACAGAGGTTGGCGGTGCCCAGGGAGGGAGGACCAGCGGAGTGGGGGAGGAGGAGGGGGAGAACGAGCAGTATACATGGGTGCTGATAACCCCTCCAGCGGCCCTTTCAGTCCAGATCGGGTGTCAACACTGCCTGCCAGAGCTTATTTAGCAACGGGCAACAAGTTGTTAGAAAATGTGGAGGAAAAAGCCCGTGACCTCCAAATGGGATCTTTAGCAAGTCAGTTCTCTCAAAGATATCAAACTCAAACAGATTCTTTCCATCAGTTCTAGACTATAATTCTTTGGTCATGCAAAGAACACAGTCACTTCTTCAAAGTTGTACAACAAATCAAAGCATTTCTTCAAAGAATCAAAGCGACAAGTGATTGATGCGTCAAGTAAGACGTTGACAAAGAGACTAGTTCATCATGTATACATGAACTGAGGCTTATGTTAGCATTTT
This sequence comes from Retropinna semoni, assembly GCA_036025375.1. NCBI lineage: Eukaryota > Metazoa > Chordata > Actinopteri > Osmeriformes > Retropinnidae > Retropinna > Retropinna semoni. The sequence continues at coordinate 1,883 of JAVQJY010292012.1, read as the reverse complement.
ACATCTGATTATTACATCATCTATGCACTTTTCAATCCTTCACAGCCTAAATAGCTCCTGCAACTTCCTCTCTGTACCATACCTTTCCTATCTGCACTTCAGCATCCTTCAAGGCCCCTTTAACCTAATGCATAGGAAATAAAGAGAGAATGAGCCAGCGAGAGCAGAAAGAGAGAGAGAGAGCAGCACCGCCAATGTACCAGTCGTGATCCGTTCCTGTATGCATATTTACACTGTACATAGGATTACATTAGGTAAGGTACATAAACTTACTGACCACGTGACTAAATAGTTTAATAAGCATAATCCAAACAGCAACTTTAATGAAACCTCTCCAGAAACCCGACTCTCTTGCAGACGACTGGTCGCCTGCCCTTCCCCTCACACAGCCCAGTGGGCAGCCATGAGACCCCCCTGCCAGGGGAGGCACTCCCCCCCCCAGCAACACCCCTGCTGCTTCCCCCCCTCCCCCTCCCCCACCAGAAGGCCTGTCTAGCTGCTCTCAGGTTTCACAGGCACCGCTGGTGAAGCCCCCTTACGACAGCCCTGTCGGCGGCGTGTGAAGCAGTAAGAGGATCTTCTGACAGGGGCCACTCCTTGGACCTGCCGTGGTCGGAATGCAGCAGAGGAAGAGAGGAGGACACCGCCACGACAGTCTTTCCCCTCGTGTGTGTGTGTGTGTGTGTATGTGTGTGTGCCATCATGTGCCAATGGAGTATGATCTCCCCTTCTCAGATTCATCTTCCTATTTTGTCCTTTTCAATGTCCCCCCCACCTCCCTCTTCCCCTCCACCTTCCTTCTCCCTCCAAATCCTTCTTCTTGCACCCCTCCCGTGCTCTCTATCTACCTCTCCCTTATCCATGTCTCATGACTCAGAGCCAGACAACTTTATCTTTCCTTATCAATGGCGCAGATGAAACATTGTTTTCAGCCTGATTAACTTTGTGTGTTCATGACTGAGTGAAGAGGGCAGATAGACATAATGACAAAACACTTCACTTCTGATCCTCTCAACGATTCCTTATCTTTCCTCCTTAACGATAATTTAAACGGGGCTCTTTTTTTGACTTGTAACCCGCATTAGGAAGAGACATGGCATCACCGGGCACTGGCACGAGAGGGGAGCTGGAGCTGAGCAACAAGCCCTCTACTGAAACCCTGAGGAGAGCAGTGGCTTCTCCCCATAGATTTACACTCAGTTTAAAACAAGACAGAGGCAGAATCCCACGCTACTAAACATATTCCCTAACAGATCATATTCATGATCATATTCATCTTTAAAAACACAGGTCCAGAGTTACAAAACAGAGAAGCAGTGCACTCTTTACGCACTCTGGGGATGAACCAATGGTTTCCTGATGTTGCTGTGTTTAGTGTGATGAGTTCTCCATGCAGCTCATCAGTTAGATAGTCAGGTGAGAGTAGGTCAGAGTTTGGAGAGACACAGAGCACACTGGGCCCCGCAGAAAAACGAGGAGCGTATGGATCATCTGCGTCCATAGCTCAGTGTGCTACGTCTGTGCTGAGCTGTTGGTAGACTGTTGTTGGGTAGCTCTGCTCTGGTCTTCTCAGCAGGGCTGTCCTGATTGCAGAAGATGGATGAGAGCTCTTGGAAGTGTGGGATAAGAGTTCCTTGGTGCAGCAGCAGAACCTCTCCACTTTGAGAAATGACCATGTGCTCCTTCATCCAAACGCCTGTGCAGAGGGAGAGTTGGAACACACATTACACCAACATTCCTCCTCTGAGATTAGACATGATCTAGTGTAGTGCTACATCATCTATTCGTCTCATCCTTTTTTAACGTAGTGTATTATATTACAGTTTAAGCAAGTCATCCATGGCCAAATATTCTATTTATGTTATGAAGAGTACAGAGACGAT